>AWWV01008727.1:0-21089 GCA_001974805.1 Corchorus capsularis
GAACCCATTACTAGAAACATTAGTCGACATTTTTCAAATGGATTTTTTGATTTAATTAACCATAAAAAACATATTGGTGGGTAAACAAGGATAAGAGAGCATGCATACTCTTCCAATAAACTACCATATTTTTACTTACTTCAAGCGAATTATTATGTAACGGTACTTACTGTAACGGTGCCGTTAGTCACGTGGGGTCACGTGACTAACGGTCCGTTTAAGAGGGGGTAATGGCGATCTGATTTTATAGTTGAGGGGTATTTTGTCCAAGATTAAAGTTCAGGGAGCAAGTCGTCTAACTGATATAAATTTAAGGGACAAAATGGCTCTTTTTCCGTTATTATAGTGTAGCACTATTTACTACTTCCCTGTTTTTAGATTAGATTATTCAGGGTATTTGATACTATTTAAATGTGATAATTAGGTCCACAAAATTAATTGTAACTTGAAGAGAAAGTCTTTAGCAGCAGTAGTTGAATGACTAAAACCAATGACAACAGTATTTCTCAGGGCTCTGCTGCATGTCTACTCAAATTTCACATTAATTAAACTACAAGATGCATGCTGTGCCCAATCTTAATTCTATTTTAGTTACTGTATAAGGCAGAGTTGAGTTTGTTATAGATCTTTTGAAATCATGGAGTAAATTTGATTGCCTGTTTGCATGGACTAGAATTCGAAAGCTGTAGTCTTTTCTTTTGTTCTGGTCGTTGGAATTGAACAAATAAATCGGCTAGCACAGTCACAATTACACCACAATTTTCTGGATCCAGTGAACATGGATACATCACAAGATTAAATTGAGAAAGAAGAAAGGGGGTTGCTAAATACCGCCCCATTTTTTACATTTTTGCCATTTACCCTTTGCACTTTTTACACTTTTGCACTGAGTCTCCCCACTAGGACGGCTTAGCCACGGCGGAGCCTCCCCATTAGGGTGGCTTCACCATGGGCAGGCCGCCCCGGTGGGGCGGCTAGACCAAATTTTTTTTTAAAATAATAATTATTTTTTTTAAAAAAAATAGCCTAGCCGCCCCACCGGGGCGGCCTGCCGTGGTAAAGCTGCCCTAGTGGGGCGGCCTGCCCTGGCTAAGCCGCCCCAGTGGGGCGGCTCCGCTGTGGTTGAGCCTCCCAAGTGAGGCGGCTTCGCCACGGTAAGCCGCCCTCTTAGGACGGCACGGGTCATCAGTCCTAAATTTCGTCAAAAATTGTATTTTTCTGAAATCGTCATCAAAATACGGCACGTTATCGTTCATTTTTCTTAAATCGTCATCAAAATACAACACGTTAACGCTATTCTACGTTCGTGATAGTTTCAAGATTAGAAAATGAAGCAAAGGGCAAAAACGTAAAAAACCATAAAAATTGGGGTGGTAAATAGCAATCCAGAAGAAGAAACTCAAGAAAGTTAAATTAAATTCAAGAAAGATTAGGCATGTGCTGATGTGAATGGTAGAAATTACCTCTGAGTTGATTTTGTCCAAGTGAGAGAGACGGTGCAGCAAAGGGAAATTTGCTGCTTTGGTGAAGCAATTGACAACTTCATGGAACTGTTCCAGGGAGATTTTCCAATATATGGATGTGGCTTATTATCCCCTAATACAAAAGCAAACTAGGACTTTTGTATTTCACCAAAAAATAAAAGCCTAGGATTTTTATGAGTTTAAATTCTATTAGGATCATCCTAGGATTTCTCCAAAGGGAGGATGGTGCCATCTAATCAAATCAAATCAAATTTGAATCATCATCAAATCCTAATTTATACCCTACCACACCTAATTAAATTTTTATTAATTATTATAACATAAGTTTAACCTTAGTTAAAATTGAATAATTTTATTAATAAATTTTATTATTTTTAACTTACTTCTGTTTTTTACTTGTAATGTGACTTTTTTTTTAATAAATTCCATTTTTTCTTTTTAACGTGACTTTTTTTAATATTAAGATTGGTTTTGGATGTGAAACAGATTTTTTTTCTTTACTAGTGGCAAATTAATTTAATTAGTTTAGAAAAAATTAAATATTAATTAATTTAATTGATCATCATAATTTGATTCTTTGATTAATAAATATTAATTAAAAGAAATTAAAAGTCTTAGAGTTATAAATGGGTGTGGATGGTTTCAACAAAAAAAAATGGTTGATGGTAATCTTCAAGAATAATCATAAATATAAAATTTCTTGTTAAAAGTATATTCTGGAAAAAAAAAATCTATTTTCACTAAATAAATCTTAATTAAAATCAAGGGTGAATTATATCAAAAAAAAAATCAAGGGTGAATTAATGCAATTAATGATATGCAATTAATAAGAGTTTATATGGTGAATGAGGGTGTAAAATATATCATGATGGTGATTCAAAATTGATTAGGTGGTATCATTTTAATGGGATCCTAAAAAGCACCATTTTTAGGATGATCCTAATAGAATTTAATCCTAACTTTTATTCCCTAAGAATTTTCTTTTATTGACTTTAATAATTCATAGTAACATTTACTATGGGAAATTTTAAAATACTACTACTAATTAGATTAACCTCGAATGGGTTTACTCTCAAATTATGTGGAAAAGCCTTTAATAGAAAGCTTCAAAGTTCAAAGTCTGGTTATATGCAAAATGCAACGAAATAATGACCGTCTCCATCATACAAAACATCTGGCCAAAAAAAATAAAAAAAGATCATACAAGAAACACGCGTAACTTAAAATCTTTTGCGGGCTTATAAAATTCTTTGGCCTTTGTTCAATTCACGCATAATATTCAATTTTGTAATCAAATGATCCAAACTTCAGACAAAAAAAAAAAAAATCCAAAGAGCAATGGGTTTTGCTACTTCTAGCTTAATGTTCTGTCTTCTTTTCTCCCACTCTTGGCTAAATATGCAGCACTACCACTGCCTCTACCTGCATTTTGGATGAGGATGCTAACAGGTGATCGTGAAAGGTTAAGTTTTGCAAAATGAGGATCAGATATTATTTGGTACCAAGTTTTGCAAACGCACCTGCGCTTGACAAGGGGCTTCAAAGGAAGCCGTGAGACTATCTCCATGATTATAACAATTGGATTATTGGAAGGTCTATGATCTCTATCAACACCCCTTGATCTGCTTCTTCTTC
The DNA here is from genome assembly GCA_001974805.1 of Corchorus capsularis. NCBI lineage: Eukaryota > Viridiplantae > Streptophyta > Magnoliopsida > Malvales > Malvaceae > Corchorus > Corchorus capsularis. Next base: position 3,120 of record AWWV01008727.1, read on the forward strand.
TTTTCCCTTGTTGCCATCTTGACAACCTCTCACTTTCTTCCCTTTTCTTCGACTCAGACCCGCTTTCTATTGCCGCTTTGTTTTGATCGATGGGTTTTAACTAATGCCAAAAATCCCTAATTTTTTTTTTTTGGGTATCCCATCCATCCAGTATCTAGGCTTTGCTCTGACTAATCAGCCGGATCTTTTGCCGCAAGTTTTTGGTGGGCTGAGAATGGCGGGCCGTTTTTGCCTTCATAATTTGCAAGTCAATCCAATCTTCTTGGGCCGTTCTCAATGACCTGAAGAGTTTGGAGAAGCATCTCATGGTTGCATTTTGGTGCATTCAAGAGGAAAGGTCACACGACAAATGCTTGAAGGAGTTGTGCAAGTAGCTATTCCCCCAAATCCATCTCCATTATTATACCACAATTGAATGAAAGTTAATTGTGTTTCTCAAATTGTCTGTGTTTCTTTGTTTTTCTTCTGCCTTGGCCTAGCTACAATTTTCTCACTTTCTTAGGCCTGTCTTTATTGCTTGTTATTATAGTGTAGCTATTTGCTACTTCCCCTGTTTTTAGATTAGATTATTCAGGTCAGGGTATTTGATACTATTTAAATGTGATAATTAGGTCCACAAAATTAATTGTAACTTGAAGAGGAAGTCTTTAGCAGCAGTATTTGATTTGAATGACTAAAACCAATGACAAAATGTGATAAGGTTCACACAAATTTCACATTAATTATACTCCAAGATGCTGTGGCCAATCTTAATTCTATTTTAGTTACTGTATAAGGCATAGTTGAGTTTGTTATAGATCTTTTGAAATCATGGAGTAAATTTAATTGCCTGTTTGCATAGACTAGAATTCGAAAGCTGTAGTCTTTTCTTTTGTTCATTGGCAACTTTCGAGGCCTGTCTTTGATCCTTAGTTTTTGCTGGTTTGGTGAAGCAATTGACAACTTCATGGAACTGTCCAGGGAAATTTTCCAATATATGGTATGGTGTATGAGTTATGGATGTGGCTATTATTCCCTAATTCAAAAGCAAACTGGGACTTTTATATTTCATAAAAAAAAAAAAAAAATAGGACTTTTGTTCACTAAGAATTTTCTTTTATTGACTTTAATAATTCATATATAGTAACATTTACTATGGGAAATTTTAAAATACTACTACTACTAATTAGATTAACCTCGAATGGTTTTACTCTCAAATTACGTGGAAAAGTCTTTAATAGAAAGCTTCAAAGTTCAAAGTATGGTTATATGGAAAATGCAACGAAATATTGACTGTCTCCATCATACAAAAACATCTGGCCCAAAAAAAAAGGATCATATTATTCAATTTTATAACACTATATATATATACATTTGGGAAATTAGTCTTTTTGAGTAATCAAATAATCCAAAGAGCAGCAAACCTGATCAGACAAAAAAAAAATCCAAAGAGCAATGGGTTTTGCTACTTCTAGCTTAATGTTCTGTCTTCTTTTGCTCCCACTCTTGGCTATTGCTCAAACGACCAATAATGGAAGGATAGATGTGAGTGCATCTCTAACTGCAGCTGACAATGCATCGTATTGGCTTTCTCCTTCTAAAGAATTCGCTTTTGGGTTTCGCCGACCTGAAAACGAGGATCGTTTCTTGCTTTCCATATGGTTTGAACAGATACCAGAAAAAACTGTTGTCTGGTGGTCTTATGTAAAAGACACCGAATCCCCTGTTCTTGTTGAAGCAGGGTCAAAGCTTGTTCTAACTACTAGCGGATTGGTTCTACGCGATCCTCAAGGTGAAGAACGGTGGACATCTGTTCTAAATACAGGCCAAGTTGACCATGCTGTTATGGAGGACACCGGTGACTTGGTACTTGTTGGTCCTAATTCAGACCAGTTATGGCGGAGCTTTGACAACCCTTCGGATACCTTGCTTCCGACTCAAGAAATGGGGTTCAATGGGCAGCTGTTTTCTCGGAAAAAAGAGAATGATTTTTCACTAGGAAAATTCCAGCTCCATTTATTTGACAATGGAACTCTTACCATCAATGTTATAAATTTGCCCACTAGATATATTCATGGTGGACCATATTATAGCAGCGATGGTAATAATCATAATGCATCAAATACTGGTGTTAGATTGATCTTCGACAAGTCTGGGGGTTTTTACATGTTGAGAAAGAATGGCGAAAAATCCCCCATCGGATCAGGATCAAAACTCCCAGCTCAAAGCTCAGATTATTATCAGAGAGTAACTTTGGATGTTGATGGAGTTTTGGCCCAATATTATTATCCAAAGAAGAACAATGGTGGTAACTGGTCAACCGCTTGGTTACAACCAATAAATATTTGTTCTTGGACTTCACCAATTGGTAGTGGCGCCTGTGGGTTTAACAGTATTTGCATACTAAATGAAGGGAGGCCAACTTGTGAATGTGCACCAGGGTTTTTTCTCATTGATAAGGATGATACCTATGGAGGCTGCATAAGAGATGAAGAACTGAATTACTGTCAAAAAGATGCATTTGAATTCGAGACGCGAAGACGCATTAACTGGCCCTTGGCTGATTATGAGCGTTACGGAGTAAGATATGATGAGGATGAGTGCAAAGATTCTTGTCGGGATGATTGTATGTGTGTGGTTGCCATTTATAACACAGACGGAAGCTGCTTTAAGAAGAGATTACCGCTGTCAAATGGAAGATATGACAATAACGACAAGAGCGTCTCCTTTGTTAAAGTTCGTAAAGGTGGCCGTACTTCTGATCCATCAATCCCTGATGCTCATGTTCCAAATGTTGACAAGGATAACAAGCAACAGATTTTCAGCGTTACCGGATCAATACTCTTAGGTACTTCTGTATTTGTCAACCTAGTGTTCATTGCAGTATTTTGCTTTACTTTTTTTGTCATCTACAAGAAAATGTCATCAAGGATTCATAAAGAAGACCAATTGGAGACAAATTTGCGAGTTTTCACTTACAAAAAACTCTCTGAAGCTACAAATGGTTTCGCAGAAGAGCTCGGAAGAGGTGCTTTTGGTGTTGTTTACAAAGGGTCGATGCAAATGGCTGCTAATATTGGTTCCATGACAAATATAGCAGTGAAGAAGTTAGATGGAGTGGTCAGAAAAGATGGGGATAGGGAATTCAAAACTGAAATAATTGTGATTGGGCAGACTCATCATAAGAATTTAGTCCGATTACTAGGATTTTGTGAGGAGGGAGAGCAAAGGTTACTGGTTTATGAGTGCTTAAGCAATGGCACCTTGGCTGATTACCTTTTCGGAAGCATAAAGCCTAGTTGGAATCAGAGGACTCAAATTGCCTTGGGGATTGCTAGGGGTCTTCAATACCTACATGAAGAATGCAGCACTCAAATCATCCATTGTGATGTAAAGCCTCAGAACATACTTCTTGATGACTACTACAATGCTCGGATATCTGATTTCGGGTTAGCCAAGCTTTTGGTGATGGATCAATCACACACCAAAACGGCCATTAGAGGAACAAAAGGATATGTTGCGCCTGAATGGTTCCGCAACTTGCCAGTGACAGTTAAGGTCGATGTCTACAGCTTTGGGGTCATACTATTGGAGATCATTTGTTGTCGAAGAAGTGTTGTGAAGGAGGAGGTTGATGAGGAAGAAAATGGAATATTGACTTATTGGGCTTATGACTGCTTCCAAGGGGGAAGAATAGAAGACTTGGTAAGGGATGACATGGAAGCAATCAATGACATGAAGAGTTTGGAGAAATATCTGATGGTTGCATTTTGGTGTATTCAAGAGGACCCATATCTCAGACCAACCATGAGGAAAGTCACACAAATGCTTGAAGGAGTTGTGCAAGTAGCTATTCCCCCAAATCCATCTCCATTTACCACAATTGAGTGAAAGTTATTTGTCTGTTTCTTTGTTTCTCTTTTGCCTAGGCATAGCTACTTTTCTCACTTTCTTTAGGCCTGTTTTTGTTGCTTGTTAGTTGTTACTAGTGAAGCTATTAACTACTTCCCCTATTTTTAGATTAGATTTTTCAGGGATCTATGGTGGAGTTCCTCTTATTTCTCTGTCTCAATATGGAATTTCATGTGTGAATCAGACCAAGTCAGTCTGAGAATAATAGTACTAGCTATGAAAGGATTCTCTTTAAATGTTGCTTAATTATTGGCGAATGGATGGCGAATGGAGCTTAGGCTTAGTTCGGTATTGAGGTTGGGGTTTGAAAGTGTTTTCGAAAAGTGCTTTTTCAAATTGCAGTGGAAAAATGTAAATAATATTTGGTATTGCTGTGAAAAAAATGTGATATAGAAGGATAAAATGTCTAAAAAGAATATATAAATAAAAAAGAAAGAGATAAATGATTAGGGGATTTTAGTCATTTAATGTTCAAAAGCATTTTTGAAACGCAAAACCACCTAAGGATTAGCTTTTCAGACTGACTTGGCTTTTGCGTTCAAAATTAGGTTTTCACACAAACCAAAATTTATTTGGTATTGTGTTTGAAGTGAAAAACAGCTTTCTCATCTCCAAACGCAATGCCAAACTAGGCCTTAGTATTCCACTCCCTAATTGCTTTTGAATTAAGTAAAGAGCTATTAATGGCTCCTAATCTAACTTGACTTTGTCTGTTGATAGAAGAAACGAAGAAAACGTGATAAGGTCCACAAAATTAATTAATTATAACTTGAAGAGAGGCTTGCAGCAGTATTCTCAGGGCTCTGCTACATGTTCAAACCAATTTCACACTAATTAATCCTGTGTTAGTCACTGTATAAACCATTGTTGAGTTTGTGATAAATCTTTTGATCTAATTGAGTATAGTTAATTGGCTTTTTTTACATCCAAAAATAGGAGCACAGATTAAGATGTTGAAAGCTGCAGTCATTTCTTTTGTTCATTGCAACTTGAATTCTAGGCCTGTCTTTGGTCCTTATTTTTGCTGGTTTGGTGAAGCAATTAACAACTTCATGGAAATTGTTCAAGGGGAGTCTTCCAATTTATGGTGCATGAGTACTCAATAGTCATCAATGTGGCTATTTCTTTCTCTCTCTTTTTTTTTTTTGGTATAATGATAGTTTCAATGTTACATTCTCCCAAAAGAGGCATGGAAACAAATCTGCCATTATAGAATAGGCAGAGTACATATAGAAAAGGAACACCTAAACCCAACACTGAACACAACATTTTTGAGTTTTCCCATTTATGGTGGATGATCATGGATTATTTAATTTTTTTTCGGATAATTATAGTTTCATTCCAATATATACAACAATTTGGAGTACAAATACAGAGGAACAGAGTTTGGTTTGCATTAGGAGCTAATGTTAATTTAATCCTTATTATTCCAATATTTACAACAATTTGAAGTATAATTCAAGGCACCGCTTTTTTAACAATTTTTGTTTTGTTTGTCAAACCTTTAATATAGCAAATTATATGGAGTAATTTCTGTGAAGTTTCTAACAAGACTTGAACAATTGTTCGATGAGAAGTTCCAGCCAGCTGGATACTTGAAAATGAAATCTGATTGATGCAAAATTCTGATTGAAATCTAATAGCCAGCTGGCTATTATTTATTGTTTGACTGGTTTACTTTTCTTCCATCACCATTTCTACAACACCTAGTCCACCCTTCACATCCAAGTCCTTCTTACAATATTCACTGTTACTTGTCCAAAATAAATTTAAACATCTTTTTTCCACTGGTCCCTTTGAAGACTTTATGTTCTTAAATGGAAACATAAATTCTTGTGTTTGATTGAGTCTATATGTAAAGCCAAATTAATATTCATGTATAACCCTTGAATTTAATACTAGAAAACTAAAACCTACTTTTCCCCCTGCTGCCACTGCAGATTTAGTGATTTACAAACTTGGGTTTTGATTTAGTGTCCAATACGGTACAGAAAGAAAAGTCTTTTTTTTTTCTTTCTTAAAACCAGAATTTTCATTTCTGCATGTCTATCTCAGAAAGGAAGACTTTCAATTGCCTTCAACTTTCTGAAACCTTTTAAGTTAGTATATGAGCTAATTTCTCATGATTTAGAGTTAACCCTTGACAATGTCATTGGCTCTCTTTCCTCTTGTTTCTCTTTTATTTCTGCTACCTACTTCTTCTGTAGCCCAAACTGTTGGTAATATAACAGTAGGTGCTTCCCTATCTGCTGTTGAAAACTCTTCATGGATTTCTCCTTCTGGAGATTTTGCTTTTGGTTTTCACCAACTTGAATACAACAAAGACCTCTTCTTGCTTGCTATATGGTATAATAAAATACCAGAAAAAACCATAGTTTGGTATGCCAATGGAGACAAGCCTGCACCAAGGGGATCAAGATTACAGCTAACTGCTGACCAGGGGATTGTGCTTAGTAGCCCTCAAGGTGAACAGCTATGGAATACTCAATCCATCAATGGGGTTGTCGAAAGCGGTGTTATGGATGATAGTGGAAACTTCCTGCTTCTTGGAAGTGATTCCATACTTTGGGAGAGCTTCAAGAATCCTACTGACACTATTCTGCCATCACAAAGCCTGGACAAGGGAGTGTTTCTTTCTTCTCGCCAATCAGAGACCAATTTTACCAGTGGAAAGTTCCGAATGGTTTTGCAATCAGATGGCAATCTTGTTCTGACTACCATCAACTTGCCGAGTGACCATCTTAACGAGCATTATTATGCAAGTAACACTGCTGGAAATTCTGATGGATCAAGTCCTGGTTTCCAAGTGGTGTTCAATGAGTCAGCCTACTTGTTTGTTCTGAGAGAAAATAAAGAAAGATCCCTCCTAAAATCGACAGTAACTGGCTCTGCAGAAGACTTTTACTATAGAGTAACATTGGATTTCGATGGATTGTTGATTTTGTACTCTTACCCCAAGGCTTCAAATGGAGATGCAAGTTGGACTACCGTATGGTCTCTGCCGGATAATATTTGCACAGCAACTTTGGTTACTGCAAGTAGCGGTTTCTGTGGTTTTAACAGTATCTGCAGCATCAACTCCGGGGCAAGGCCGATTTGTGAATGCCCTAAAGGGTATACTTTACTTGATCCAACAGATCGGTATGGAAGTTGCAAGCCTAACTTCACTCAAACTTGTGAAAATGAGCCAGCTCCTGTGGAAGACTTGTATGATTTTCAAGTGCTTATTAATGTAGATTGGCCAAAAGCTGATTATGAACTCTTGCAGCCGTTTTCGGAAGATCAATGCAGGGAATCTTGCTTGCAGGATTGTATGTGTGCTGTTGCCATTTTCAGACTAGGTGATAACTGTTGGAAAAAGAAGCTTCCATTGTCAAATGGCAGATTTGATACAGGTCTTGATGGGGCAAAGGCTTTTCTCAAAGTTAGGAAAGGTGATGTTCATGTTCCTCCCTTAAGCCCTGATTTTCCAAATCAAGAAATGAAGAAGAAGGACCAGGATACTTTGATCCTTGTGTTGTCACTACTTCTTGGTAGCTCTGGATTTGTCAATTGCATATTGGCTACTGCAATTTGCCTCGGCTTTTACTTCATCTACCGAAAGAAACGCAAAAGTACACTACCTCAAAATGGAGGTGTGGTGGAATCAAATTTGCGTTGTTTTAGTTACAAGGACTTAGTGTACGCTACAAACGAGTTCAAAGAAGAATTAGGCAGGGGAGCTTTCGGAATTGTTTACAAGGGAACTTTAAATACCGGTTCTATCATTCAGGTTGCTGTGAAAAGATTGAATACTATGGTGCATGATGTTGACAAGGAATTCAAGGCCGAAGTGAATGTAATCGGCCAAACACATCACAAGAACCTTGTGAGATTGCTTGGATTCTGTGATGATGGAAATAATAGGTTACTGGTGTATGAGTACTTGAGCAGTGGCACTCTAGCAAGCTTCCTTTTCGGACACTCAAGGCCTAGTTGGAGCCAAAGAACTCAGACAGCAATTGGGATTGCAAGAGGGCTCCTTTATTTACATGAAGAATGCAGCACACAGATTATTCATTGTGACATAAAACCTCAGAACATTCTGTTAGATGAGCATTACAATGCAAAGATTTCCGATTTTGGATTGGCAAAGCTTTTGCAGCTGAATCAGAGCCACACAAACACTGCTATCCGTGGAACAAAAGGATATGTGGCACCGGAATGGTTTAGGAACTTGCCAATAACAGTGAAGGTTGATGTCTATAGCTTTGGGGTGATGCTGTTGGAACTCGTATGCTGTCGCAGAAGTGTATATGTGGATAATGACGTAGAGGAGAACGCGATTTTAACTGACTGGGCTTATGACTGTTACTATGAAGGCAAATTAGATGCATTGGTTGAAGATGACACTGATGCCTTGAATGACAAGGAAAAAGTGGAGAGGTTTGTGCGAGTTGCCATCTGGTGCATTCAAGAAGACCCATACTTGAGACCTACCATGAGAAAAGTTACACAGATGCTTGAAGGAGTATTGGAAGTGCCCATTCCACCGTGTCCGTGTCCATATACTACAACTACAACTGCTGCTTGAATGCCTCTGCATTGATCAGCAACAACCTTTTCGTTCATGTCTAAATTCTGGTGAAGTTTGTTTTCTAAGAGTTTTTCTTTGAATAAGTTGTTAGTTTAGGTGTTTGCTTCCATTTGAGGGAGCTCTCAGCTCTATGTATACTGAAGTACATGAATTCTAGAGTAATAGTAACTTTTTCTTAGTCATTAAACTATTAGAGTTTCCTTTTAGGAGCATACTTTCTGAAGATGTTGCAAAGAGTAAATCTATGTAGGGTATCAAGAAAAAGGTCTCTACTCTAGTTCTTAAAGTTATTAAACAAGTTTTTGGTATGTCAGTATTATTACTAAACAAATTTTGAACTGCTACTTATATATAGTACTAGTAAATACACGTGCGATGCACGTCTGTTAATGATTTATGAAATATAAGATTTAAAATAATGTAAATATATAAGTAGTATATTAATTTGTAATATAACATGAAAAATATATTTATTATAAATCATATAAAATAAAAAAATCCAAATCCAAATCAAAATGAAATAAGTATATAATAAATAGTATATGTTTAATAGTCAATGAAAATAAATTTTTCATTCTAATCTTTATCTACTTTAATCTTTTTGTTGATAGTAGCAAAATTCGTCTTCGTCATCAAGTGTGACCAATAAAAAGTCTTCCCTAAATATATTTGTTTTAGATTTAATATAAGTAAGGATTGTCAAAAAGTATATTTCTTTGTAAAATTTTAAATTTTGGTTATCTGTAATTTGTGTTTTTTAATTATATTTACTAATAATAATAACTTTTTTTTATTTTTAATATAGATGTACATAATACTTCATCACCTCATAAATTTTGTAAATACTAAGTGCTTTATTCTATTTGGAATAAAAAAAAAACTTATACATTACATTAATAAAAATTATCATAAAAAATACAATAAAACTCGAGATTATTAATGATATATTTTTATTTGTATATATTCAATGGTTAAGTTTATTGAAAAAGTATAGAAATTATCAAAACAATTATAATGTTCTCAATATATTGGCTTAAGGGACAAAATGACCCCGAACTATCACAAAAGAGACAAAATGGCCCTTAAAACATTCATTTGGGACAATTAAGTCTCTGATTCTCAATTTTGGGACAATTTAGCCCCTTAAAGACCATTTTGTCATATTTTGTCAATTTTGAGGGCTAATTTTTTCTTCTATGTCAAAATTCGAGGGCTAATTTTTTAATCATTTTGGAGTCATTCACTTCTTTTTCTTCATATATATATATATGCATATTACTTCATAAATTTTATGTTGATGTGTGTAGAATATTTTAAGGTTAACACAAAATCTATTGAGGTTATCATCAATATATTTATTATACGCATGTGGTATATAATTTTTTATTTTGGATATTTTTATTTTAGATTATAAATATAATATAGTTAAGCCTTGCCAACTATATTCTTTTTTGTGAAATATTTTAATTTGATTATTTGTATTTTGGATAATTATACTTACTAAAAAATTGTAATTTTTTTAATTTAAAATATATATACATATATAATACTTCATTACTTCGTCATAAATTATATTTATGTACGTAAAATGTTATTTTATAAATAAATTTTATAAACATTTAATTTTTATTCTATTTTGTAAACATTTGAACATGATAAATCTATCCAATGGTTAAGATTTGCAAAAAATGATACAAAGACTATCAAAACAATTATAATATTGTCAAAATATTTTTGCAGTAAGAAAATTGTATAACTTTACATTAGTAAACTTTTATAAATAATGAAGGTTATCAACTTTCATGTCTAAAGTTTATTATAAAAGTTATAAAGGTTTAAAAAAACTATGAGGGATTATTAAATCTTTTTTTTCAACAATAAATATTATCAATTCCCTAATCAAAATTTTTTGAAAAAAAAATTATTATAGTACTAATAACATATTCAATAAGCTTAAAAGTTATGACCATTTTCCCCCTTAATCTCCTCACTTCATTTACAAAACAAAAATTTAAAACACAACTTTTTTTTCAACCAAATCCAAATCTTAATAAGGTTGAAATAAAATTGAATTTATGTGATAATAAAATACTATCAACAAATTCCATAAACTTACATTTTTAGTAATTATAGTAAATGTACAACAATGAAAGTTACCAATCTTACTATATAAGGTTACACAACATGCTACATAAATGGTCAAAAATGAAATAATTTTATCAATAGTTTCAAATATCTTGCAAAAAATAAAATTCAATAACATTACATCCTTAAAAATTTTAGTTCCCTTTTGTCAATAATAATGGTAAGGTTATCAAAACATCGATAAAAGTGTTATAATAAAAAAAAATAGTAAACTCACATGTTTAATAAGTTTTTTAAGCTTAATAGAAAAAAAAAAAGTTTTGTAAGTTTTCATTTAAACAAAGAAGGTTATACCAATCTTCTTATTCAAATTTACGGTTTACCATTCTTCTTATTCAAGGTTACCAAAAAAATACAATGGTTAACTAAAAGATTGAGATGCTAGCTATTAGCTAATTTAATTTGTAACATTACATTAGTTACCAATTTTCTTATATAAGATTATTAAAAAACCGGTAGAGGTTATAAAAAAATTAAGATACTATCAACAAATTTAATAATGATATGAATCCTTAATAAAATTATGTACACTTCATCAATAAAGATGCTATTGGTTTTCTTATCAAAAGTTATATTAAAAAAAACTATTTTAGTTATCAAAGAATTTATGATATTATCAACAAAACAAATTAAGTAATCTTATACCCTTAGTAATTTTAGAAGCATTTTGTTCATAATGATGGGTATTAATTGTTTTATCTAATGTCTCAATAACCAATAATATTATATGTACAGGGTATGAAAGAAGTTAGAGTATTATATAATAAAAGTTTAGCAACTTTAAATCCTTAGTAAATTAAGTAGTCTTTCATTTAAAAAAGGGTGAATGATCAATTTTCTTATCTAAGATAAGAACAATTAGCTTATCAAAAAAGCTACGATCCTATCAACAAATTCAGTAACCCTATATTTTTTTGGCATTCAACAACCCTATATCTTTGTTAATGAAATTTTCCAATCTTGTAATCTAAAGTTGCTTAAAAGCTATAAAAGTTATCAAAATAGCTATAATGCTTTCCACAAACTTAATAGTAACTTTTTCTTGTAAAATTGAATATTACCAATATTTTTACTTAAAAGTTACAAAAACATTTTTAAATGCTATCAAAATGGTTATATTGTTATCTACAGTAATCTTATATCCTTATTTTTTGGTCACCAATTTTTTTATCTAAGATTTTTAAAAAAGCTATAAAGTTTATAAAAAAAGCATGATGCTATCAACATATTCAAGTACTTTACATATCTAGCAATATTAATAATCTTTCATTAATAATGAATGTTACCAATTTCTTATATAATGTTCTTACTAAAGTTTTTTTTTTTTTTGATAAAATGATCAAAAAGCTATTGGCAAATTTTGCAACCTTACATTCTTGATGAATACCTTACATCCTTGGTAATTTTAGCAGGTTTTCATCAATAATAATGAAAGTTACCAATTTTCTTATCTAAGATTAGTTAAAAATTTTAAAGGTTATTAAAAATGCAATAATGCTATCAACAAAATTAAGCGAACTTAAATTTTTAGCGACTTAAGTGACCTTCATGAATAATGAAGTTTACCAATTCTTTAATCTAAACTTACTAAAAAGTTGTAATGGTTCTATAAATATATTATTTACCAACTAATTTAAGAACCTTACATTATTAGTAATATTGTTTACTAAGTTTTCTATCTAAGGATACTGAAGAAAGGTTATAAAAAAAACATAATAATGCTATAATGAAATAAGTAACCTTTCATTCTTAGTAATTTTAGTAACATTTTTTATCAATAATGAAGGTTATTGATTTCATTAACTTATATATATATATATATAAATTCAGTAACTTTACATTCTTACTAATAGTAATTTTAATGAACGTTTATCAATAATAAAGATTACTAATTTTGTATCTAATTAATGTTACCAAAAAGGATTTGAAGGTTATCAAAACAATAATGATGCTATCAACACATTTAATAATCTTACATGCCTAGTAAAATCAGTAAACTTTCATTATTAATATTGGGGAAGGTTTCCATTTTTTAATCTAAGATTAAGAAAAACTATAATGATTGTAAAAAATATATAGTACTATCAAACCTATTCAATAATCTTGCAGTCTTAGCTAGTCACTTCGGTTATCAAATTTCACATTTACGGTTACTTAAGAAAGATAAACTATAATCAAAGAAGTGTGTTATATTAAGAAACGCAGTCGATAAAATCCTTATAGAGAAGCTATCAAATTTCACATTTACGATTACTTAAGAAAGATAAACTATAATCAAAGAAGTGTGTTATATTAAGAAACACAGTCGATAAAATCCTTATAGAGAAGCAAAAGTTACATTGGTATTGGTACTGTAGATATCCGGTTGATTACTTAAGGAACTTTAGTATCTTTGAATCATTTTGAATCAAATAATTCAAGCATTAAGGCAAAGTAGAAAAAAAAAGAGATTGGTAATGTAAAATATGAATACAAAAAGGTAAACACAAAGAATTTTGTCTTTTGGATATACATACAAAGACTCACTTCCCAGCAATAATGTCTCATCCGTGTACAATCCAAAGTCCCAAACCAAAACTAAGACTAAAGTTCAAATTCCTCTAATTTATAATCTCCACCCTATGTTAACGTGTTATATTATTGAAAATACCAACTTCACTTTAACTAAAAATAAAAATTGTAGACAATTAAAACTATAAATGATGAGAACTAAAACAGTAAAACTACAAAACAAATAACCCATGATACATTCAAGATTCTAATAAACTAATTATTGTGAGTTACAAATTTATTAACAATTTTTTTAAATTCCATATGTTATTGGTTTTTTCCTCTTTTTTTATTTCATGATCTAATTCACTATAAAGAACAAAAATATAAAGATAAAATGATGCTCTGAGTGCATAAGCAAATGAAAGTATCATTTGTGGAGAAGAAAAGAGAACTCCTTGACAAATTTAAACAAATATATGAATATAACCCTAAAATAATATTGCTTAACATGCTTAATTTATGGGAATCGGCTAAATTGTATAGTACGTATAACCGATTAAACTTTAAACCCTAAGAAATTTATTAATCAGTAAATCATATCAAACTTATAAACTTTTTAAAACAAATTCCAGTTTAGAATATACTTAAATTATTTTAATTAATATTGCATTGGTTCCCTGAGATGATTAAGGTTTTCTTTTTTTTTTTTGGGACAAACTATACCTATTTGATAATTCCATTCAATCTAATTTTTAATTTAGAATAATGGACACTCTCTTAATTGACCAAATAGAAGAAAAAAGTGGAAAGACAAAGACCATAGAAAATAAAAAGTAAGTGACTTAAAACTTTTTTTTAATTAAAATTAATTAAATATTTATCGAATACCAATTTCTCCTCCCCAATTTTTTTCATTAAAAATAAACTCTTACGATATTGATTTACACGTTAATTAAAAGTTTTCAATTTTTTTTTTCACCAAAACTTTTGAAATGTATAATATTGATTTTTTTAAAGGCATATTTTGTTAGGAATATATTTTACTCCATTTATTTAATATATCTAAAGCTTATTTAATGTTCATGTAAAGTTGTTTACAACTTCTATGAAAATTTACGTTAGAATAATTACAAATTAGCAATTTTTTCTTTTATTAAGTTAAAAAATAAAAATTCCTCACTAATTAAAATTTAAAAGTTAAATTAAAAAAAAGTTTAAGAAGAAGTAAATTACTTATTAACTATTAAAACTTAACAGGTTTTGATAAAATAAAAATACATACTTACCCTTTAAAAGAATACTAAAATTTTAAAATTAAAAAGGGTAATTTAGATATTTCAGGTCAAGGTTTTTGAGGTTTAGGATTATAGAATATAAAGATATGCAAATATTTAAGAGAGCTGCAAGCAATGCCATCATGCTGTTCTGAAATCTGAGTTAAGCAGTGAAATGAAGCACAAGCCTATAGCATATTATGGAACCAAAATAAAATCTTCATTTTCCTGCTAATTAGAACTTGATGTAGCAGGATTTCTACCCTTCCATTTCCATCTAACATCAAGCAGAGACTAAGAGCTCAATAATTGTCTTGGTTTCTTTCTTCCAGGATGCCATCAGCCTAACCATTCCCTAGATTGTTGGTTGATTTTACGTGTAACCAATATAATAAATATGATTGTATCAAAAAGAAATATAATCAATTGCAATTATAGATATAGGCATATAGCTCTCATCTGATGTTAATTGTCGAATGCGGCAAAACATTATATAACGAAGAGATGGAGCTTCACTAACAATAGTATTGTACGTGTTAGTGTTAGTGTTAGTTTAATATTTTTTATTGACATTTGAAAATTGAAATTAAAAGTAAAATATCAAATTAAAAAAATAATAGTATAGGAAATTTGCATGTTCATCAACTAAAATCAATTTGACAAACTTATAATTCGGTCTAAATTGAAATTTTTAATTAATTTTTAAATAATAAAATTATACTAAATTTTAATAATGGAAATTTAGAAATATATTTGGAAAAAAGGGTGCAATCGGAAAACACAAAGTTTCCCATTATTCATAGAAATTTGCATGTTCCTCAATGAAAATCAATTTTACAAACTTATAATTCTGTCTAAATTGGAAATGTATAATTAATTTTTAAATAATAAATTTTAATAATGTCAATTTAGAAATATATTTGAAAAAGGGTACAATCGGAAAACGTAAAGTTTTCCATTATTCATACTTTTATATATAGTATAGATATAGATATATAGCTTTGGAGAAACTATTGATTTTATCTCATTTCGACTCATTAGGCTCGTTTGAGTCCATGAAGTCCAAATTGTCAAACCAGATGTCTTGAAGTCTAAATCTGATATTCTTAGACCCAATTCGTTAATATGGAAGCCCAAAGAAGGAATTCAAGTCCAATCAGTGATTATGATGCAATAATGATTCAGTCATGATATAGACTTATTAAATCCTATTGAAAGGAAAACTCCACAAGAGCAGTTGTGGAAGAAAATTCATAACTTTTGATTTAGAGCTCAAAAAAATTCAAATGGGGTACCGTTGGAAAGAGGATTCCGAGATTCACAACTTTTATGTTATCTCGAGACCTAATTCTGCCGTTTCGGTGGACGATTTTGCCCTTGAAATTTCTGGACATAATTGATCTTCTCCTAAACCGACTTGGAGATTGTTTTGGACGAAAATTCAGATGCTAAAAATTATGTAGGGCATTTCTATTGGCCACGTTGGATCCTAATTAATGAGGATCATATAAATTTCCATTATTTTAATAGTAAAATAATTAAATTATTTAATAAAGGAAATTTTGGAAATATATTTGAAAAAAAAGGGTACAATCGGAAAACATAAAATTTCCCCTTATTCGTACTTTTATATATTGTTTAGATTTTGAGAATTACCTGCTAAAATATTAATATTAATAATTAATAATATTAATATTAATAATTAATAATATTAATAATAAGACAACATCTGTCATGTTTTAGTATACATCTTATAATATTTATCATCATTCATCACTTAAATTTATACTCGTGTTTTCTACTTTTACTTTCACTACTAGTGACAGGTATGTCTAAAACTTTTTTTTTAAAAAAAATATAATCAATAATTGTATTTCTTTTTCAATATTGACTCACAAAAGGGAAAAAAAAGTTACATTAGGGTAATATATAAATTTGTTTAATATAAATTAAATAATTAATTGCTATAATCATGAAAAAATATTGGCATGTCTGTAACACACAAAATTTCTAGGTCTAAAAATAAGACAAGAAAGATTAGAGACAAATAATAATTTTATTGATTGATGAATGCAGGTACAATCTTTGGAAATTCTAATAATAAGAAATCGTCCTCTGATTCTTCTCATTCGCAAAATTATACTTCAAGATTTGTTTCAAGGGTCGAATGACTTGATCTTGAACTTGATGATAATTTGAGAACTTGATTTGATTTGATTTGATTCAAGGGTCGAATGACTTGGTCTTAAATTGATAATTTAATTCAAGGGTCTTGACGACTCGATCTTGAATTGATGACTTGAGAATTTGATTTGATTCGATTCGAGGGTCTTTGATGACTTGATCTCGAATTGATGATAATTTGATTCAAGGGTCTTGGCGACTTGATCTTGAACAAACAAAATTAATCTTCTTCAGATATGTTGATGAAGATAAAAAAAAATTCTTGAAAGTGAGCTTTTGCAAATCTTTGATAATTTGAAAGAAGAATCCTCCACATACGTGGATCTTCTTTCACTAATTTCCCAATAACTGGATCTTCAATAATTCTGCTATAATTGGATCTTCTTTGAAAGAAGAATACTCTACATACATGGATCTTCTTTCAATAATCCTCCTTGGATCTTCTGGAGACTTTGCTCTTCAGCTCTGCTTTTCTGCTTTCTGAATTGTGTGTGTTGAAAATGACTTGGGAGCTTGGTATTTATAGTGGGGGATGGAGAGTTTCAAGATAACTTAATTTCTCCTTGTTATTTATCTCTAAACAATTAATTTTAATTAGAGATAAATAAGATGACACAACAGTGAATTCTGATTGGTTAATGCTTGAAACCTTGAGATTTGATTGGCCAGATGATGCAATTTATTTACCAATTATCTCAATTTAATTAGAGATAAAAGGTAATGACTCACAACTTAATTTTGATTGGTCAAACCATTAAACATTGAAATTTAATTGGTTAGACCATGTGTCATATTTATCTACCATTTTTCCTTAGAAAAATATCCAATAAATTTAAGGATAAATTCTCAAAATAAATTTGTAGAAAATTTCTGATTGGCCGAAATTTCTTGCTCTACAATGTTATATATCCATTGTAGCACATTGGCATTTTCATAAGATAACAAAAACAGAGTTCAAATTGGTCCGTAAATCCCGCAGGTGAAAGTCAAATGGGTCCGTAAATCCCAAAAATGAATCGACAGTTTGCCCTGACCTTGGAGATGGGGTAGCCACCCCTGCTCCAAAACTTTTATGTACAAAAAAAAAACTGAGTTCAAATTCCAATATCAGAAATTTAATTTTATATTTTTGGAAAATACAATATGGTCGAGTTAATTAGTCATTATAAAGGCCCATCAAGCTTCATCTTTGCCGAGCAATCATAGTTGGGCTAAAAATACCCATATTCCGATATTGTGTTTATTCCTACAAAATTGGGATGCATTTGTTTAGAATGCTTTGATTTTGGTCTCCTAGCTAAGACCCATGTTCCAATATTGTGTTTATTCCTCCAAAAACCAGTGCGCATTTGTTTAGAAAGCTTTAATTTTGGTCTCTATTAATGTTGAACTCTTTATCAACATGGA
>AWWV01008728.1:0-38112 GCA_001974805.1 Corchorus capsularis
TGGAAGAGTTGCCAGTTGAATTGAATCATGAGGCGATATGGGAAGAGTTGCCAGTTGAATTGAATCATGCTACTTATGAATTGAATCCAGTGGTCCCAGTCAACGATTATGGATTCCCAACCGACGATCCAATCTACCCTGGACCTGAGTCAGTACTTGATAACTTGGGATGGGACTGGTGCAATTGCATTGAACACCACAACTCCATGGCTGCCTTGGGGTTTCATAGCACATTCTGTTAGGGTATCTTTTGTTCTTTGTTAGATGTTTTTTAGACGAATTTATTAGGTGCATCTCATTAACTTGTTGGGGTTAAATATATAAACGTTTCATGTTAACTTGTTGCCAAAAACCTTTCAATGGCTCTATTGTGTGTTACTTATCATATATATGAAACATGCTTCTTATTGTGTATATATTGATAGTCTGATTTCTGTCTATGTTTAACAAATTATGATGTACAGGTTGATCCAGGGAAACCTGCTTCCTTCACATGGCAACGCCAATTGAATAGCATTTGCAAGCCCCCTGTTGCTTTTGGCATGAGTTTCCAAAAGATACGTCAACTGGTATTATATAGCAGCTGCCAAATTTTTATCTGCATTTTCTTATTCAAAAGCTTATGTAATTTTGGAATCTCGAATTGAAAAAGAGAAGTAAATGAAGATTATAAAATATATAACCCTTTTTAAGTTCTATCAGTACAATCTTAAGTATCATACAGGATGAAGTTCCAGTTGCACTATAGATTAGCATCTTTTTGACCAAATCTATCTTGTCTTTGTATTTTAGACACTAATTTGATTTTTTGACCAGTAGGTTTGCTGTGGAGAAAGAATGATAGAGAGCTTCTGAGCTCTCATGGATCTCCTGAGAATCAATTAACTCTTTGGAAGTATCCATCAATGGTTAAGATGGCAGAGCTAACTGAACATACTTCTAGAGTGCTTCACATGGCTCAGAGCCCCAATGGCTGCACAGTTGCATCTGCTGCAGCGGATGAGAGACTGAGATTCTGGAATGTTTTTGGGGTCCCAAAGGTTCCTAAACCTGCTGCAAGTGGGAGGAAGAGCAGGCCGTTTTCTCATTTGAGCCTTATTCGGTGATGGTGATACGAGAAATTGACTAGAAGACTGTACATTCTTTTCATCAGCTGCTGTAGAACTGACATTCGTAAGGCTTCTTTCTTCCTAGACAGTAAAGACTAAAGAAGCTGCTTCAAAGTTTACGCCCTTTGATTTGCAACATTTTCCTGCAGCCTATGGTTAGCCTAGAGCATACTGAAATTAGAATTGAAACTGCTTGTTTCTGCCTGCTTTGGTTCTGTTCATGAATGTGGTCTTGTGTATATAGAAAACTTGAGGGTCTAGTTTCTTGCTTCCCAGTTAACTGTTATGGCCTGCTGTCTCTTTGTCATGGTCATATTGTACATAATTATAGATACCAATGGTGTTGTGAGGAATGAATAAAACTGATTGCAACTTTTACTTAAATTTGTGTTATTTCTTTATATTTTTTTGATAAAAAATCTTACATATTGTTGTGCTTCCCATATGAGTACTGTCATGTCATCTTTAGAGGAAGCCGGCATCAATAATCACCTTACCTATGATTCTAGAAACAGCAACAATTAATTAGTTGAACAAAATTGGGTAAATGGACTTGAGAGATGGAAGAAGAGAAGCTGCCATTGTTATTTCTTCTTTATTGTTAATAATAGCATAATTTTTTTTTATGGAAAGTCATCTACACTCATATGGAAGAAAAAGTATGTTCTTTTTGTCACCCTTGTTGTTTTTAGACATGTAATCTAATTTCTGGCCTAAAGAAAAAGACATGTAATCTGATTGTAATTATTACTTGACTTTTTATGGGTAAACTTACAATTGTTGTGAGTACTATAGTTATATGGGTATCTACAATCATGGTTAGTAAAGAATGAAGAGAGCATATACTAAATGAAGTCCGATATATAAGTGTTGCCTTTAGGAACTAAAACTAAAACAAGGAAAACAGTCACTTTGCATCTGGGGTCTGAACTTTTGATTTATTCTTACACTGAATGTAGTTGAATCATATGGACTGGCATCCAATTTCATTCATTCAATGGAATCATTTTGTTTCATAGCTTGTTTCTGCCCTCTTTGAGTAATTTGCGTGTTAGTTTCAGGGATTTTAACAAGCAGTTTGGAATTGGATGACAGATAACAGGAACCTGCAAAACAAAGCAGTCTGGCACACCACTAGTAGTATATATATTATTATTTTATTATATAATAACAAGACAAGTAGTAATAGTTGAAACTTGAAAGGGCAATCTTGATGACAATATATCATCATCAATATAACAAAAGCAAAAGTTACGTTTATGGCCCGAAAGTAAAACACCATTCAATTCAATCTGCTTGTTCAGTAGTATTTATTATTATTGAATTTTGATCCAATAATAAATACTCTCTTGAGACAGTTATCAACTATTGTTGACTATTTCCCAAGTCTATCAAACTCATGATATCTTAAGATTTTGGTTAATCTATAACTACGAATAAGGGGAAACTTTATGTTTTTCGATTGTACCCTTATTTTTAAAATATATTTTCAATTGTACCTTTTTTTTAAAATCATATTTCTAGATTGCCATGAATAAATAATATTTTAATTATTCCATTATTTTTTAATCATAAATTATTCCGTTATTAATTATTAGATTATATAATACGTATATTAAATTATAAGAAAGTCAATTTGGTTTTTTGTTTCCAACGTTCTATTTAATTTTACCTTTTGTCTTTGTTTCCAGCCATTGTATTTAATTTTGTTTTTTGCCTTCGTCTCCAACGTCCTATTTGTGCTTAGATAAGCAAATGTGTAATGAGCCTTTGTTTTGGATGGTCCTATTTCAGAATTTCAAAGCGAGGTTATCAAAATTACATAATGTGATTATCAAAAAATCATAGGGAGGTTATCAAAATTTGTAATTATCAAGATTTCATAAGGAGGTTATCAAAATTTTATAGGGAGATTTATCAAAATTTCATAGGAAGGTTTATCAAAATGTCATAGCGAGGTTATCACAATTTTATAGTGTGATAATTGACAATTCATATGTTGGTTTTTAAATTTTTATAACGCGGTTATCAATATATCATATGGAGGTTATCAACATCTTATAGTGTTGATTATCAAAATTTCATAGTGAGATCTTCAAATTTCCTTAGGGAGGTTAACAAAATTTCATAAGAAGGTTAAATAAAATTTATAAAAAGGTTCTCGAAATTGCATAGTATCGTTATTAAAATTTTATTGGAAGGTTATCAAAATTTCATAAGGACGTCATAAAAAATAATGTAATTATCATAATTTCATAGGAAGGTTATCAAAATTTCATAAGGACGTCATAAAAAATAATGTAATTATCATAATTTCATAGGAATGTTATCAAAATTTCATAAGGACGTCGTAAAAAATAGTGTAATTATCATAATTTAATAGGAATGTTATCATAATTTCGTATGAATATTTCATTTAAACACGTTGAACCATGTGCAAGGCACGTGAAAGCTAAAACTAGTTTTAATGAAATGGATTAATGAACAAATTAGCTAGAGGATTAATTAATATTGTTCCTATTGCAGAATTGCTAGGTCTTGATTGACAAAGCCCCATAGAGAAGAGGACCTATACCCAATATAACGTTATTATATAGCATCATTGATCATTGATATCAAACTTTTTACCAAGTTCTAATTTTGGGTACATGAAAGGTAAGCAAAATGGAGGGTCTCGAACTCGATCAAGATCTCACCTAAGGAAAATTAAAGCTCTTTTTCGTACAGTTGCATTAGTTTTCAGCTCTAAAACACGTCAAAAGGTTTAGGCTACAGAATGCTTCTACTTCCATGTAAAGTTGTTCATAATTAATTTGAAGTGGCCGTGGGGGTAACGTTTTTATGAATGGACCATATATACTTAAGTTCCCGTTATAGTAAGCAAAATTAACATTAAAGAAAACTGAATTGGACAGACCAGACTTTAATTTTGAACGACATTTTCTTTCTTTCTTATGCTTCAGATTTAATTGTAACTTTCTTACTTTTGCTGGTATATTAAGCAATTAACAACTTCATGAAAATCATTCAGGGAAAATTTTCATGCATATTGTATAAATTTCTTTAACTTATTTCATTTGGATGATTATAATTTGATTTATTCTTCATTTTTTTTTGGTATCCCATCCAGTATCTAGGACTTTACCCTGATTAATCCGGATCTCTCACAATTCTATAAAACGATTCGTTTTGTTCCAAATGAATAGTGACACATTAGGTGGGTATGAGATTGATATATGAAATATGTATATATATTATGTTAATTAATGACTGAATCATTTTTCTTCCATCAGCATTTCTAGAACACCTATTCCACCTTTCATACTAGTGAAGATACGGAGTACATTATTTTTTCCATTGGACCCTCACAGGACTTTATGTTCCTATATAGAAAGAAAAAAACAAAAACTTCTGTGTTTGATTGAGACTCAAACTTAAAAATCTGGAATAATAACTTGACACGCATTGGTATACACTTATGGTACAACAACATTGTCATAAAGGCATGCTAAATTAAATTTTCCTTTCTTTGTTTAACAATTACTTTTGAGAAAAAGATATGCAGCCAATCCACTTTACTGGGGTTAAAACTCAGTCCAATTTTAAATTGCAAACTCTTTTGATGTTTGATTATATAAAATTTGGTCAATGATGCACATCTTCTCTTTGGAATATTCAATAAGATAAAGAAAGAAAAGTTTAATAAGGTTCTTGGTTTTTCTTTCTTTTTTTACTGTTTATTGTCAAATTTTTCTAACCTGTGAGACTATGACGAGAGGGAAGACTTTCACTTGACTTAAAACTTTCTGAAACATTAATTTTAGTTATAAAATCTAATTTGTCATGGTGGGGTGTTAACCATTTTCCAATGGCTTTGTCTCTCTTTCCTCTCTTAATTTCCTTTCTATTTCTGCTACCTGTTTCTTCTCTAGCTCAAAGTACTGTTGGAAACATAACAGTAGGTGCTTCCCTATCTGCTGTTGAAAACTCTTCATGGATTTCTCCTTCTGGAGATTTTGCTTTTGGTTTTCACCAACTTGAACATAACAAAGATCTCTTCCTGCTTGCAATCTGGTATAATAAAATACCAGAAAAAACCATAGTTTGGTATGCCAATGGAGACAAGCCTGCACCAAGGGGATCAAAATTGCAGCTAACTTCTGACCAAGGGCTTGTACTTAACACCCCTCATGGTGAACAGCTATGGAATACTAGTCAGACCATCAATGGCGGCGTTGTTGATAGCGGTGTCATGGATGATAGTGGAAACTTCCTGCTTTTTGGAAGTAATTCCATACTTTGGGAAAGCTTCAAGAATCCCACCGACACTATGTTGCCATCACAGAAACTTGACAAGGAAGTAGCCCTTTCTTCGCGCCAATCAGATACTAACTTTGGCAAGGGAAGGTTCCGAATGGTTTTGAAGTCAGATGGCAATCTTGTTCTGACTAACATCAATTTCCCTAGTGACCATCTTAACGAGCCTTATTTTGAAAGTGGCACTAATGCTGGAGATTCTGATGTATCTAGTCCTGGTTCCCAGGTGGTGTTCAATGAGTCAGCCTACTTGTTTGTTTTGAGAGAAAATAAAGAAAGATTCCGCCTAACACCCACAATATCAGGCTCTACTAAAGATTTTTACTACAGAGTAACTCTGGATTTTGATGGAATGCTCGTTCTCTATTCTTACCCCAAGGTAATTTCCACTGGGAATAATGCAAGGTGGACTTCTGTTTGGTCTCAGCCTGATAATATTTGCACAGCAAATTTGGTCACTGCAAGTAGCGGTATATGTGGGTTTAACAGTATCTGCAGACTCAATTCTGAGGGGAGGCCAACTTGTGGATGTCCTAATGGATATACTTTGATTGATCCAATTGACCAGTATGGAAGTTGCAAGCCTAACTTCACTCAGATCACTTGTGAAACTGAGCCGGTGCCAGTGGAAGACTTGTATGATTTTCAAGTGCTTATAAATATAGACTGGCCACTGGCTGATTATGCACTCTTGGAGCCTTTTACTGAAGATCAATGCAGAGAATCTTGCTTGCAGGATTGTATGTGTGCTGTTGCCATTTTCAGATTAGGTGACAAGTGTTGGAAAAAGAAGCTTCCACTGTCAAATGGCAGATTTGATACCGGTCTTGATGGGGCGAAGGCTTTTCTCAAAGTTAGGAAAGGTGATGTTCATGTTCCTCCCTTAAGTCCTGATTTTCCAAATCAAGAAATGAAGAAGGACCGGGATAGTTTGATCCTTGTGTTGTCAGTACTTCTTGGTAGCTCTGGATTTGTTAATTTCATTTTGGCTACTGCAATTTGTTTCGGGTTTTATTTCAATTACCAGAAGAATTTGAAACCAGAACCCCATAATGGAAGTGTTGTGGAAACAAATTTGCGGTGTTTTAGTTACAAGGAGCTAGTGTGTTCTACAAATGATTTCAAAGAAGAATTAGGCAGGGGAGCTTTCGGAATTGTTTACAAGGGAACTTTACATACCGGTTCTATCATTCAGGTTGCTGTGAAAAGATTGAATACTATGGTGCATGATGCTGACAAGGAATTCAAGGCCGAAGTGAATGTAATCGGCCAAACACATCACAAGAACCTTGTCAGATTGCTTGGGTTCTGTGATGAAGGAAATAATAGGTTACTGGTGTATGAATACTTGAGCAATGGTACTTTAGCAAGCTTCCTTTTTGGAGACTCAAGGCCTAGTTGGAGCCAAAGAACTCAAACAGCAATTGGGATTGCAAGAGGGCTCCTTTATTTACATGAAGAATGCTGCACACAGATTATTCACTGTGATATAAAGCCTCAGAACATCCTGCTAGATGACCATTACAACGCGAAGATTTCCGACTTTGGATTGGCAAAGCTTTTGCTGTTGAATCAGAGCCACACAAACACTGCTATTCGAGGAACAAAAGGATATGTGGCGCCTGACTGGTTTAGGAACCTGCCAATAACTGTGAAGGTTGATGTTTATAGCTTTGGGGTGTTGCTTCTGGAACTCACATGTTGCCGGCGAAGTGTTGACATGGATAATGACACAGAAGAGAGAGCAATTTTAACTGATTGGGCTTATGACTGTTACTCTGAAGGCACTTTGGAGGCACTGGTTGAAGATGACATAGATGCCTTGAATGACAAACAAAAAGTGGAGAGGTTTGTGCAGGTTGCCATTTGGTGCATCCAAGAAGACCCATACTTGAGACCTACCATGAGAAAGGTCATACAGATGCTTGAAGGAGTAGTGGAAGTGCCCATTCCGCCGTGTCCATGTCCATATACTACAACTGTTGCTTAAATGCTTTTGCAGTGATCAGCAACAAGTCTTTCCTTCCATGTCTAAATTGTGATGAAGTTTTTCTATAAGACTTTGCTTGAAATAAGTTGTTAAAATAGGTGTTTGCTTCCATCTAAGTGAGCTCTAGGTATATTGAAGCTCTAGAAGTCTAGAATAATAGCATTTTGTGCAAATAACTTAGCTGGGCCTTAATCTTTAAACTATCAGAGTTTCATTTTAGCAGCATATACTTCTGAAAGATGTTGCAAAGAATAAATCTATGTAAATATCAAGAAAATTTATCTAGTTTTTGAAGTCATCAAACATCAAACAAACAAGATTCTGACATGTGAGTATTATTACTAAACAAATTTGTACTTGTTATAGAGTATGCAAATTTTGAGTTAAGCAGTCAAATAATGAAGCAGGATATAATCTTCATCTTCCTGCTAAAAGTTTGATATAGCAGGATTTTTATCCTTTCATTTCCATCCAACATCAAGCTCAATAATTGTCTAGGTTACTAAACAAATTTGTACTAGTTATATAGTATGCAAATTTTTAACAGAGCTGCAAGCAGTACTCTCATGCTGTTCTGAAATTTGAGTTAAGCTGTCAAATAATGAAGATATAATTATTTCTTCATTTTCTTCAATTTCCTGCTAAAAATTTTATCTGGCAGGAGTTTTATCCTTTCATTTCCATCCAACACCAAACTCAATAATTGTTTGTGTTTCTTTCTTCCAGGATGTCATCCCATCAGCCCTTCCATTGCATAGACTTTTTGATTGATTTTATGTGTAACCAAGTTAATAAATATATGATTATACCAAAAAGAAATATCAAACAATAGCAATTATAGATATAGCTCTCATCTGATGTTGACTTGGTCTTATATTAATTACAACAAGCAAAATGTTCCAACTGCCATGCTTAAATTTCCTTCTTTTACTTTTCAAATCTCTGAGAAAACCTGTTGATGAATCAAAACCAGGCAATTTGTGGTTGTGACCCAGTCTTATAATTTTTCTTCTTCTTTTGGTTCATTGCCATTTTCATCAAAAGCTAAATCTGTTAATCTCTTGTCTGTGTGCTGCAATTTTTAAGAACTACAACAGGTTTTTTTTTTGGCATTAAAA
Organism: Corchorus capsularis; assembly: GCA_001974805.1. Lineage (NCBI taxonomy): Eukaryota > Viridiplantae > Streptophyta > Magnoliopsida > Malvales > Malvaceae > Corchorus > Corchorus capsularis. The sequence continues at coordinate 8,535 of AWWV01008728.1, forward strand.
CTACAACAGGTTTAAGACAGATAAAATGTTGTTGAGTACACTATGTAAAATTAACATAAGAATCTATCTAAAACACAAACACATAATTTATGTATAGTTCACTGACAACATAGAACATTACAGCCACATCAACTAAATATACAAAAGTATTAAACAAACATTACTACTGTAAAATAGGCCTCACTGGTGATTGAGTTAGCTGAACTTTTCATGAAAAGGTGCAATTGATAGTGGAGACAGACAAGGAGGAGGAGGAACCTGAATTATTCCCTCAAGCATCAGCAAAACTTTCTTCATAGTAGGTCTGAGAGACAAGTCTTCTTGAATGCACCAGATAGCAACCATAACAAAGCTCTCAAGCGTTGCCTTGTCGCTCAAGGCATCTGCATCATTGTCAACAAGAGCATCTAAAGTGCCTTCTAGGAAGCAATCACAAGCCCAATCTGTCAAAATTTCCATTTTCGCTTCGCCAATATCCATGTCTACATTTCTTCTGCAACAAATGATTTCTAGCAGCAGGACACCAAAGCTATACACATCAACCTTCACGGATACAGGCACCGTCTTGAACCATTCTGGCGCTACATACCCTTTGGTGCCCCTTATGGCGGTATTAGTATATGATTGATCAGACCCTAGAAGCTTTGATAACCCAAAGTCAGATATCCGAGCTTCATAGTAATCATCAAGAAGTATGTTTTGAGGCTTTATATCACAATGGATTATTTGAGGGCTGCATTCCTCATGCAAGTAAAGCAATCCTCTTGCAATTCCCAAGGCAATCCGTTTCCTTTGGTTCCAACTGGGTTTTTGATCCCCAAAAAGAAAGCTTGCTAATGTTTTATTGCTTAAGTACTCATACACCAGCATCCGATACTGACCCTCATCACAATATCCAAGCAACTTGACAAGATTCCTATGATGTGTTTGAGCAATCACACTCACTTCAGTTCTGAATTCATTGTCTTTGTCTTGAATCACTCTGTCTAACTTCTTAACTGCAGCTTCAGTTGGATGATCTTGAGCATCTGTTTTTATTAGCCCTTTATAAACTATGCCAAATGATCCCCTTCCTAACTCTTCCTTGAAGCCATTTGTAGCTTCTTCAAGCTCCTTGTAACTAAAACACCTCAAATTGTTCTGTATCCCATTTTTTTTTCTCCCATTTCTTGCAATCTTTTTCTGATACATGAAAAATGATCCCGAACATAAAACCCCAACCAATAGAAAGTTGACAAACATAGAGCTACCTAAGAGAACTGAAACCAGAATTACCAATGAATTTTGGTTCTTTTTTGTGTCTGGAAATGGAAGAGGGTTTGTCTGGGAAAATTCTGGTTTTCTTACTTTCAGGTAGGAGTTGGATTTCACATCTGGGTCCTGCCTACCAAATGGCAGCGGTAGCGCCTTCTTCCAACATCCATTCTCATTGAACACTGCCACAGTACAAAGACAATCTTGCAAGCATTGAGTTTTGCATTCTTCTAAACTGCAAGGCTTAATCCACTCATAATCCGCTGTTGGCCAATCTGTATTTTTCATTTCCACTAATTGGTATAAATCTTCAGGGGAGCTCTGGGAATCTGCTTCACAACCCTGCATGAAATCAGCTTGGCAATTGCCATACTCATCATTTGGATCAGAAAAAGAGTAATTTGGAGGGCATTTACATGCTGGCCTTCTATCATCTTTGAGTGTACAGATACTGTTGTAGCCACAAGTTCCACTTCCAACTTCTCCATAAGCAGTCACACAAATATTATCTGGAAAGTTCTTAATGACAGTCCAGTTTCCATTGCTGCTGTTGAACTTCTTTGGATGGTAGGACAGAGTCAAAACACCATCAAAGTTGAGAGTTGCTCTGTGATAATGTTCTGCAGGTGGAACTATGCCTTGTGGGCTAAGAAAAAAAGTCTGATTGTTTCTTCTCAATATGGAAAAGTAACCATCTTGATCAAAAATCACTTGGTACCCAGAATTTGATGAGTTTTCTGCATCATAAGTGCCACTAATATAGTATGCAGAATAAGCCAAGCTTGAGGGTAAATTTATGGTATTGAGCACAGCATTTCCATCTGGAAGTAAACGAAATTGAAACCTTCCCTTTGAGAAGTTGTTCTCCTTTTTCCGAGAAGAAAGCACACCATTTATCTCCATGATCTGAGTTGGTAACATTGTATCAGTAGGATTCTGGAAACTCTCCCACAATTTCTGAGAATCACTGTAAATTACAAAGTTGCCTGTGTCATTCATTATAGCATAAGCAACACCAACATCACCAGTGACAAAGTCTGATTTCCATATCTCTTGATCATCAGGATCACTTAGAACTAGTCCACGGTTCGCTGTTAGCTCTACCTTTGATCCTCCTGGAGCAGGTTTTTCGCCGTTGGCATACCAAACTATGGTTTGGCTTGGTATTTTGTAATACCATATGGCCAGTAGGAAAAGATCTTTGTTATTTTCAAGTTGGTGGAATCCGAAGGCAAAGTCATTGGAAGGTGAAAGCCATGGTTTTGAGTCATGAGTTGCAGTAATGGAACTGCCAGGGGTGATTTGGTTAGCAGATTGAGCAATAACAAGAGATGGGAGGATCAAGAGGTAAGCTGAAAGGAAATAAGAAAAAGCAGAAACCATTGCTAAACTTCAATGGGTTTTATTGAGTTACCATACAGAAGAAAAATATGATCACATATATGGAAAAGAAAAAGAAGTTTAGAATGGAATAAGTCCAGCAAAACGTTTATTAGGGGTTGAGAAAATTAAATTGTCCGAGAAGACCAATATATAAACTTTATTTAAGATGATTAATAGTCAAAATAAATAATGTAAAGATTCCTCACAATTTACCTTTTGAAAAGTTAAGGCCAATACGTTGGAAAAGTCTGCACATTTGGTATACCAGCTTTTTGGATGTTAGGTTAATACATTTCCCATCAATAAATACCTGAATCAGACTAGCTTTTAGCAGAAAGTAAATTTCCTGGCTACTACTATTTCATTTCTGCTTTTGACAAGTCGATATTTCTCAAACATTGGGTAATAAAAGTGTATGGATGAGCAAATGGTGGTTGTTCTTTGCATTTACTCCAATAATAAATACTCTCTAGATAGGTATCAACCGAGTAATGTTGACTGTTTCCCAAGTCTATAAGACTTGGTTAATTTTGATGAACAATTAGCAAGAGGAATGTTCCTATTGCAGAAATATGAAGACATTAATGTTCGCAAGTGGGGGTATTCCGTGGCCTGATGCGCGAACTAAATATGTCCAGATTTTTATTTCATTACGACATTTTGACAAACACCTGTTGAACTAAACCAATCAGGCCCAAGTCCCAACAGGCTGGCTCGACACAACTGAAATACTTGAACAAAAGAGGTGTAAAGCTCTGAGGGCCTGTTCAAGATTGAAAGATTTACTTAGTTCTTACAATCTTGCTTGGTTGATTGCCCAAATTCTATTTCCCAATTTTCCATTGTTGCACTTAAGCGATTTATAGAGTTATTCCCCGACGAGGTTGCTGAAGTGTATGTATAAACATGATGAACAAGGTTGTGAAAGATGATCGACAATTTAGACCGGCTGTTGAGGTAAATTTTAAGCCATTTTTATTTATTCCCAGCCCAGTAACGATTTTAAAGAATTCATTTATCACTTGGTTTTGCAGGAAATTAACGCTGGTCTTTCCTTAGCTTAGCACTCTTCCCATCAGGTAAGTTATTAGAATTTAGTAAAAGTGTTTGAATCAAACCTGTGTTCTCTGTTTGTGTCTTGCTTGATTCCTTCAAAAGAAAATCTAGGAAACTATGTCACTTGGTTTTTTATATGGATGTTATGCTGTTTTCCAACCAACTAAATAAATAAATTAGCTTATCAAGGTTTTTCTTAGCTGCCCTTGGAAACCACTGGTATTTTTCAAATGAAGAATAGAATGAAGTTAGGTTTTGCACCTCATTATACGCATGAAGACTGGAGTAAGTCATTTGTCCCATGCTATTGCACCATTTTTCCTTTCTGCAATTGAAAAACCTGCAGACTGTCCTTCTCAAAGGTCCTACATGGATGGAAGACTTTGAAATCTGAGAGAAACCCCAGATTTGTAATTGAATGAGATTAATTAATCCTCAGAATTTCATTTGCATTTCTTATAAAATCTGAACCAATGTAGTTAATCTCTGTTTGTGTACAACAGCTGGCTTATTGTCTACGGTATTGTTCTCTGCATTTTTCCACAATAAATTCCCCGTAGAGACCGGTATTGGTTGGTCTTGACTAGATTTTCCTAGTCTATCAGGCACTGATATCTTCAAATTTAGGTGAAAACAAATTCGCCCTTGATGCTGAAACTGCTTTATTTTCTTTTGATAAAACCAATTAGCTAAATGAATGTTTTTATTGCAGAGTCATGCAGATAATGAATTAGTTCCTGACCAAATGTTGTTAATCATGTAGTTGTCTCATGGTATTAGTCCCATTTACTCTATCTAGCTATAAATGACTTCTGCTCTCCTATTTTGCTTCATATTTTTGAAGCCATTATCTGTTGTAGCTCAAATTTTCGGTAATGTAAGTACAGGCGCTTCTATCCATGCTACTGAAAACTCATCCCCATGGTTGTCTCCTTCTGAAGATTTCGCTTTTGGCTTTCGTCAACTGAACAGCAACAAAGATCTCTTCATAATCGCTATCTGGTTTAACAAGATACCGGACAAAACCATAGTTTGGTATGCCAATGGAGACAAGCCTGTACCTAGGGGATCAAAACTTGAGCTGTTTTTGGACAGTGGGCTGGTACTTAATGGTCCCCAAGGGGAAGTGTTGTGGAGTGCTCAGACCATCAACACTACTTTTGTTGCCTATGGTTTCATGAATGATACCGGTAACTTTGTGCTTCTGAATGAGAATTTAGAAGTAGTTTGGGAAAGCTTCAAGAATCCAACTGATACAATGTTACCAACTCAGACACTGCAGATAAGTGGGGTGCTTTCTTCTCGTCACAAGGAGACCAATTTCTCAAGGGGAAGATTCCAGTTTCGCTTGCGTGAAGATGGAAACGTTGTGCTCACTCCAATAGATGTGCTGTCCAACAACACTTATGATCCATACTATATCACTTATACTGGTGATTCAAGAAATTCAACGAATTCTGGTTACCAGGTCATCTTTGATGAAAGTGGCTTCTTTTATGTATTGACTAGAAATAATACAAAAGTTTATCTCACCCCAGAAGATAAAGTTCCTGCTGCAAACTCTTATCATAGGGCAACTCTCAATTTTGATGGGGTGTTTACCTTGTCTTATCATCCAAAGAATTTTACAGGCAACCAAAGCTGGATTGTTATCAAGATAATTCCAGATAATATTTGCAGGTCAATCTATGGAGAGATCGGAAGTGGTGCTTGTGGATACAACAATGTTTGTACGCTCAAAAATGACAGCAGGCCAATGTGTAAATGTCCCCCAAAGTATTCTTTAATTGATCCTGATGATGAGTATGGCAGCTGCAAACCAGATTTCATGCTAGGCTGTCAAGCAAATAGCCAATGGTCCCAAGAGGATCTATATGATATGGAGGAGCTACCTGATACAGATTGGCCAACTTCAGATTATGAAGTGTCAGAACCTTTTACTGAACAACAGTGCAGAGAAACTTGTCTGCAAGATTGTATGTGTGCTGTTTCCATTTTCAGAGCTGGGAACAAATGTTGGAAGAAGAAGCTACCACTGTCAAATGGAAGAGTTGATAACCTCTTTTATGGATTAAAGGCTTTTGTCAAGGTTGGGAGAGGTGATCAACATCAACTTTATCCTTTTTCTCCGCCACCAAACAGGAATATCCGAGAGAAGAGTCAAAAAGAATTGATAATTTTGTTGGCTGTGCTTCTGACTAGCTCAATCATTGCTAGTTGGTTAGGTTTCATAATCATTTATTACTGCAAGAAAAGGGAAAAAGTTCTTCAGGATACTGGTGTGGAATCGAACTTGCGATGTTTCACCTACAAGGAGCTTCAAGAAGCTACAAATGGTTTCAAGCATGAACTGGGAAGAGGAGCTTTTGGTGTTGTCTACAAAGGAACAATAAGACAGGGGTCCTCTGTTCAGATTGCAGTGAAGAAGTTAAATAATGTAGCAAAAGATGGTGAGAAAGAATTTAGAACAGAAGTAAATGTTATTGGCCAAACCCATCACAAGAATCTAGTTAAACTACTTGGATTTTGTGAAGAAGGGCCCCAAAGATTGCTGGTATATGAGTTCTTAAGCAATGGCACCTTAGCAAACTTGCTTTTTGGCGAGTTTAAACCCAGTTGGAATCAAAGAGTTCAGATTGCTTTTGGCATAGCAAGAGGACTTGTGTACTTACATGAAGAGTGCAGCACTCAAATTATCCATTGTGACATAAAGCCTCAAAACATACTTTTAGATGAGTACTACAATGCTCGTATTTCAGACTTTGGGTTGGCCAAGCTTCTGTCGCTGGACCAGAGCCAAACAAGCACTGCTATCAGAGGAACAAAAGGATATGTCGCACCTGAATGGTTTAGGAACTTGCCCATCACAGTGAAAGTGAACGTCTACAGCTTCGGTGTCTTGCTGCTGGAGGTCATTTGTTGTCGAAAAAGTGTAGACTCGGATGCATCAGGATCAGAGAAGATTATTTTAACTTATTGGGCTTATGATTGCTACCAAGGAGGAATGTTAGATGCCCTTGTTGAAAGTGACATGGAAGCTTTAGATGACAGAGGAAAGCTGGAGAGGTTTTTGATGGTTGCCATTTGGTGCATACAAGAAGATCCTTCTTTGCGTCCAACCATGAAAGAGGTGGCTCAGATGCTTGAAGGAGTTGTTCAAGTTCCTGTTCCACCATGTCCAAATCCATTTAATGTGGTTAACTAAAAAGACCACCATATCTTGTTTTCTTTGCATAAAATTTCAGCATCAACTCTAGCGGTTCTGCTTTCAAAAGTGTTGTTTGGTAAGTAATTTGCTGTGAATTTTATACCATCTTTCAGTTTTAGACACTGTTGCCTTTTCTTATAATTTGCATTATGAAACTCTGATGTTTTTGCATGAAAAATAAGTAAATGACAGAAATGATGAATTTCCAATGATGCCCTGATGCTGAAAAACTGGAAAATACCTTGAAATTTTATAAATATAGAATGAATTTCTTACATGTAAACTTCTCCAACTTGAAGTGGCTGTGGGGCTAACGTGTTTATGAATGAACCAGACTTCAGTTTCAAGACTTATTTTCCATCAAGAAGATAACTAATAGATCAGACTTCAATTTTGAACAACATTTTCTTTCTTTCTTATGCTTCAGATATAATAATTTTTCTGTTGCTGGTATAGTAAGCAATTGACAACTTCATGGAAATTGTTGAGGGAAAATTTTCCAATTTATGGTGTAAGGTCTCATTAATGCACAATTTGACCATATTATAGATCATTTGCTTATTAATAGGAAGATGATTTGTGTACGTTTCAAATCTTCACCTTTCGTACCAAGTTCCTATATCCAGTCATAATTGAATCCACTGTTAGTTTATTAATTAATAATGTAAGATACTTTTTTTATATATATGAGGGAAAACATCAAAAATTACAATGAAAGAAATTAGACAGCCTAGGTCAGGCTACTTCAAAGGCATCAGCTGCAAGCACCGATGTAAGCTCCTGTGGTGGAGTGGTGAAGATGTAAAGACCTGGTGGAGTGGTGAAGATGTGAAGACCCAGTGAAAGATGATCAACTTTATTATACTATTTTAAACATCTTTTTCCACTAGTCTCTCCAAAGACTTTATGTTCCTATGGCTATATAGAAATATCTAACTCCTAATTATTCAACGGCCTTTATGTCAAATGTTGATCATAGTAGGTTTTTTTTTTGGCCAGATCATAGTTGGTTTAATGTATGCAATTTTTTTTATCTAAAAAAAATGTATGCAATTTTTGGATCATGTAGCCCAAATTGGATGGAACTTGGCTATAAATGTTAATGCCACATCAATACTACAGCACTACACCAGCAGAACGTTTGAGCTTTTAAGCATGAAAAGGGTGCAGTCAATTGGGTATGTTAGGGAGAAAGAGGTCGAAAAACTGGTATATCACAATGCTGTCAATCTCAATGAGAAGAACCAACAAAAGAGGGTGATTTGATGCTTTTACCAGATCAGATGGTTATAAACTTGTTGGTCATCTTCATCAAACAGTCTAAGATCAAGTTTGTATTGAAGGATTCCTCCAATGTCACCAAATCCCTTGCAAAATTGAGAGCCCACTTGGGAGCCATCGGTCAAGATTTCAAGTGAGCAACCAAACCTCTTGTAATTCTCAGCGAGCCATTCTAACAACACCATCTTTTCTTCTACTTCCAACTGAGGATCTTGGAAGTTTCTTCATCACCTTCTTGCTCCTTGCTTAAATGCTTTATCACAATCTCATCTGTCGCGCTGTTTTTAAGCACGTAGAGGTTTACCTCCAGATTTTCCCAAACGATAAGTGTCTGAATCGCGCCCATTTCGAGAACTTTCATCGTATCCTCCACCCCAAACACATATTTCTTTGTGTCTTGGTTGATTTCTTCAAACAACTTGTCAATCAAACGCTTTTGCTGAACAAATTTGAGGTCTGCTAGAATGTCTAGGGATTGTTCAATGGCTTGATTGAACCCGGTTTCACCGCCATACGAAATGTCAAGCAGTTTTAGTGAGATCATGCTTGTTCCATTGCCTCTTGCTGCATCTAGTCATTTGATAATCTTCTTTATTTTCCATGTTTCAATTCTAGTATCATGAGTTTCTGGATTTTCTGCCATTGGTTTGTCAACTCCTGATAAGCAATTCTCAAAATTAGTGAACAACTTGATAAGAAAGAGCAAGAAATTTGTAGAGTAATCTGGGACTATCATAATGTTTGCTACTTTATCATCTTAATTTGCCTCTCCAAATCTTAATTTTTAAACAATTCAGTATCACACAAGTGGAAAAGAATTTGGTCAACATATGATTATGTCAAATTACATTCAATCTGAGTCAAATTATTCAAAATTTAAAGTCTTAAATTTTTTAAGTTATTTTTATTTTTTTCCTTGTCTGCAAAGTGCAAACTTGAATTTCCTTGTTTGAAAAGGAATTCAAATCTTTTTCCTTGTCCAAGTCCAACAAGACTTTGGTTTGAACATGAACAAAGGTCAAATCAATATCTTTGACACTTTAGATTTATTTAGAACCAGTACCAATAAACTAGATATTCCTTAAAACCCTTTTAGTAACCATTCTATCATGAAAAATAAAACATTAATGTCACTCCTTTCATTGAATAACCAATGATTATTATTTCTATAATAATAATAATTGCCTATGCTAATTTAAATACCTGGGAACAAATCAGCAGTAAGGTATAATAACAAACTCACATAAAAGGAAACAGCTAAGATGAATATGTTGAGATTTTACTATGAAAAGATGGCAATTTATGAGAGATTGGTGTAATCATAAAAACCTGCAGCCTTAGGCAAAAACATGATGGGTATAGATCCAAAATATTGATAATGTGAAACAGTGAAACCATAAAGTTTAGGTGACAAGGAAAAAGGCCAAAAAGAATACTGTTCTTTAGGATGACTCAATCTGTAGAAGATAATCCAATTAACCAAGACATAAGGAGATTATAACAGAATTATCAAACCAGCACATCCAAATTTCTCAGAGTATACAGCAAGAACATCTTTATTGATTAGTAAAGTATCTTAAAGACTTTAGGAGAGTACAAACATCCAGAAAATTCATTTTCGGCATCCAGACTTTAAGTGATCATTTCCATATGCCTTTTCTTTTATGGTCATCATTTCCATATGATATCTCTATTTAGAAGTTTAGAATGAACCAAAATAATAAAGGCTTAATGGGCAAAAAGGCCCCTGAACTTACACCGAACCGTCAAATAAGCCCATGAACTATTATTTCAGCCAAATAAGCCCCTGAGCTCTTTAAAAAAGTCAAATAAGCCCCGTTGCCAAGGCTAAACACTACAAGAAAACTGCCAAATAGAAACGCAAATCAGAAATGGAAATATTCCGTTTCTAATTGAAACGGTATTAGACACAGAAAATCTGTAAAACGCATTCCATTCCTAAATCCGTGTGTAAATGCTAGAAACAAAATTTTCCGTGTCTGATATTGATGCTAATATGCGCGCGTAGTGAGGCGCTTTTCCCGCCAATATTCCGTTTCTAATTCCGCCTCTATTTTAAAACGGAATTAGACACACAATTTAGCCACGGATTTTGCCATGGATATTTCTTTTCCGTTAGTAAAATCCGTTTCTAAGTTTCCAGTTTCTGATTCCGTTTGTAACTCAAAGAAATACAAAAGTATATATATTATCCCAACAAAATGGCCAGCATACTTTATTAATGGTTATAATAACTTGGCTAAAAGTTTAATTAGATGCCCGACCTTCAATAAAAGTGTCAAATAAGGATCTAACGTTTCGAAAACGTCAAATCAATACCTTAACTTTTCGATTTCGGCCAATTAAGTCCAAAATGGATAGGCCGGGCACCTATTTAACCTTTTTTTGAGGTTAAATAGGTGCCCGACCTATCTGTTTTGTACTTGATTGGCCCATATCGTATAGGTTAGATACCTATTTGACCTTTTCCGGAGGTTAAATACGTGCCCAACCTATTTGTTTTGTACTTAATTCACCCAGATCATATACCTATTTGACCTTTTCCGAACATTAGACCTGATAGCCGTTTGTGAGACAAAGTCTTGATTCAACTTTCAGCGAAAGTGATGAAGCATGAAAGCGATGAAGCAAACGAAGTATTACAAGATGATGAGATTAACCAAGCCCCGACAATTATTATTACAAAACAAGTACCGTAGTTATTTGACCCCAAAGGAATCAAAGCTATAACTATTGAATTTTTTATTTTAATATTAATATAATTTTTTATTAAATGAATTATAAAAAAATTGTGCTCAAAAACGGAATTCTGGTTGTATTTTAACAAGCAATGTGGATTAAATTTCGTTTCAAATTTCAATGCTAAAATTTGACACGGAATTAGCAATGATATTAGCAAAGTGTCATAGATAGAATTCCGTTTTTGATTCTATTGCAAATTCCGTTTGCAAAATCCGTTTTTGATTCTATTGCAAATTCCGTTTTTGATTCCGTTGCAAAGTACTCAAAAATTTCTGATTGCGTACTAATAAATCCGTTTCTGATTCCGTGTCAAACTTTTCAAACGGATTTTTTTTCCGTGTCTGATGATTTGCGACGAGACAAAAGGAGACAGAAAGCTTTCCGTGTGTAATTCCGTTTATGGTCTGTTTGCCACGGAATTTAAGCCCATTTCCGTTTCTATTTTCCGTTTTTGTTTGACAGTTTTCTTTTAGTGAAATGCTCAAATAAGGACTAAACGTTTTAAGATTTTCTCAAATAGGGATCAAAATACACAATTTCAACAAATTAGAAAACATACTTAATATTTTTTTACAAATTGGATACAATATAAGTTAATACTAATGTGTGAGGGATATATAAATTGAAAATCACACGATAATTTTATATCATATTACGTTTAATGAATTTATTTTGATTAATAGGGTTTGATTTTTAATTAACATGATAATATCATTTTTTTTATCAAATTTAATGTATATGTATGAGAAGCATTTGTTTTCATTTAAGGATTTCCTAATTTGTAAAAATTTGCTAAGTATGTGTTTTAATTTGTTGGAATTGTGTATTTTGATCCTTATTTGAGAAAATCTTAAAACGTTTAGTCCTTATTTGAGCATTTAGCCTTGGCAACAGGGCTTATTTGGCCTTTTATAAGAGTTCAGGGACTTATTTGGCCGAAATAATAGTTCAGGGGCTTATTTGCCGGTTTGGTGTAAGTTCAGGGGTCTTTTTGCCCATTAAGCCAAATAATAAATATACGAACATAACACTGGTATGGTGATGGAAATTTGATGATAGCCACTATTATTGATAAATTTTTTACTAAAATTATGTATATTAGGTAACATTCAGTTCCCCTATTTCACAAGAATAGAAGTTTCTTTGATGGAGAAAGTAAGTGGTAATGTAAATTCTACCATGGTTTTGTGAGAGATTAATCAAAACGAAAAAGAATATATATAGGAAGATTCAGGAGTGTGATGGACAGAAAATCGACCACACAAATTAATTACCAAAACATATATATATCCCTTACTCTTGGTTTGTTCTTGCAGGTTGAAATTTATCCATGAACGTAACATCGTTGATCCAACATATGAACAAACGAGTCTGTAATTTGGCCTAATTAAGACCAAAGATTAATAGCAGCTAAGTTTATTATGTATTTATGTTGTTCCTTCATGTGAATCCTATGTAATACTAAGAAAGATGAAATTAATTGGAAATTTCCAAAAAAATATCTCCTTGTAGAAATTTATCCATTAATTTCCTACCTACCCATGTCCAGCAAATTTAAGTTTTTGTATCAGTGAGGGTCGATGCGCAGAATTGATTGACTGCTTTTGTCCATTTTAGACATAATAAAGAAACTAACTACTAGCTACTACCTACTACCAAGCAATAATTGAAAACTCAGAGGAGAGGAATAAGTAGGAGAGCAGATGGTAGATGAAGTCGTGACCATTGTCTTAAATGATTTCACTGCATATGCTTATCCTATCTACATCTATATTATATTAATCTATCTGTATCCATATCCATACTATATTAAAAAGTACAAGCATTGCCATCGGGCATTTGGCCTGGTGGTAGAGTGCTGAACTCTTAATTTCAATATACCTGAACCATGAGGTCTTGGGTTCTATTCTCAAGGAATGTGAGTTTTCTTTGTAATTTATTTGTTTATATATTTAGTATATTGGTAGTTATAGATGAAATTAGAGATTTGACAAATCCTATTTGATTTATGTACGTATCAATTTGTAAATAAGGAAGCCAATCGTGTGTTGCGGACTATTCCTCTTAGCGTTTGTAATCTCTGATTGTTGATTCATGAAAGTGATTGTGTTTTTTTAAATTTTATTATTTAAACTATTATAGTTTTACTGTATTAAAAACTCCACTTCTATTTAATTAAATCTTAATTTTTATAACTGTTTTTATTTTTATCATTTTACTATTTTAATTAAAAACTTAGATATATTAGAATTTTTTTATTATCTATACCTATATTTATATTTATACTATATTAAAAAGTACGACTTCTTGTAAAACTTTTGAATCGTCAATTATACCCTTATTTGTCAAACATATTTCTAAATTGTCATTATACAATTAATACTTTATTTTTCTTATAATTTTCATTAATCAATATACTCCCTCTATTCCTTTTTATAAGTCATGGATAACTAACATTTTCAACCAAGAAAAATAGTTAAAAGTTAGTTAATTTGTAAATTTTATGTATATTTTAGCCTACTTTCCCATAACACCCCTAATTAAATATTCATATATACCCATATTCATTCTCTTTCTTTAATTAAAGAAGGATAGATTTGGAAAATAGGTAATTAATACTTTCTTAGTAGTATAAGATGGTAAAAAGAAATAAGGGGTGATGACTTATAAATAAGACAAATGAAGTATTATATACAATTAATCTATATTGACTAGACTTCTAATTTAAGACCGAGAGAGTATATAATTCGCAGTATGCATGCCCACCCCAATAAATTCATGAAAAACAAGAGATCAGAATATATATCACAATAATTATTCTTGGCTTTTGTCCATGCTTGGGAGTTGGGACCAAACTTCAGAGATGTACTTATATCATCGTCATGAGTAGTTGCTTAATTTATAGTATGATATGATATGATATATCGTATGTGTGTATACAGTATACAATATATACATACATAAAATACTTAAATAATCATCACGATTATATTTTGGGAAAAGATGAGATTGGATCATAAATGAGATTAAATAATGATTTTTATAAGAATATTGTACAATATAAATTCTTTTAAAGGTAAATTACATATAGATATGGTCACTTAATTTTCTCAACAATCAAAATCATATTATTCGTTGTACAATATGTTTATCGAACTAATATTTTTACTAATATGATCGCAGATTAGAAGGTCTTATTGCCTTAGCTATAGTAACCTTCGGGGTAGTAGCAGCAATTATGTCAAGAGGACAAACATCGCACTTGAGATTTGACATACCACTACAATCTCATTGTACAATATGTTTATCAAACTAATATTTTACTAATATGATTGTGGATCAAAAGGTCTTATTTCCTTAGTTACAAAAACTTTCGGGGTAGCGGCAATAATTATGCCAGGAGGAAGAACAACGCACTCGAGATTTGACATACCACTACAACCGACGGAAACAAGTATTTGTGAAACAATTATATAGGATGAAGCACCAATGGCAAAAAAGTTCGCAATAGAATAACTGGACAGAACAATATTGCAAAATATGATGAGCAACAAAGAACCATTTGGATAAAAAGTGGTTGTTTTTTTAGAAGATTTCAGACACGTACTCCCCGTCATACATTGGGCAACAAGGGAACAAACAGTCAATCAACGTTTGGTCAAATCATACCTTTGGCCAAAAATGGAGATATTAAGATTGAAAAAGAACATGAAAGCAAGAGGAGACCAAGACTTCAGGAAATTCCTCCTTCAAGTGGGTGATGGAGAAGAACCAACAAAAGATGGTGATTTGATGCTTTTATTAGATCAGATGGTTATAAAGTATGAAAATGGTGAAAAGTTAGAAAATGATTTGATCGATGCGATTTTCCCAGATTTGAAAGATAATTCAACTTCAACAGAGTATATGACCAAATGTGTGATCTTGGTAACAAGAAATGAGTACGTTGATGGTATAAATGACAAAATGATAAAAATATTTCCCGGTGAGAGAAAAACATACAATAATTTTGAAGCAGTAGATGACTCGAACAATAATTACCAACTAGAATTCTTACATACTGTTCTATCGAATGGTTTGCCACCGCATAGCTTGGTGTTGAAAAAAATTGTCCAATTATACTTCTCAGGATTTTGGATCCATCCAACGGTTTATGCAATCAATGGAACAAGAATGGTCTGTAAAAACTTTGGTCATAACGTAATACAAGCAGAGATTGCAATTGGCCAATATGCTGGAAAGCAGGTTCTTCTTCCAAGAATTCCGCTTTCACCTGCTGAAAATGAAGGATATCCATTCCAATTTAAAAGGAAACAATTCCCTATCCGTCTTTATTTCGCTATGACCATCAACAAACCACAAGGACAACCGATACTAAATGTTGGAGTATATTTGCCGCAAAATGTTTTCTCTCATGGACAACTACATATAGCACTCTCTTGGGGAATTTGCATGTCTTCAACAAAAGTTTTGGTCAAATCAGAAATTACAAAGAAGCAAAAGGGAACATATAAAAAAAAGTTATATATAAAGAAGTTATATTTTCGTAAAGGTAATTTTTTACCTTAAAAAAACACATTTTCATTATATTAAATAATATTTGGATATCACAATTTATTAATACTTGATTTTAAATGTCATATGTATGTCAGCAGGAGGATGGTCAAACATTTACGAATACAAATATAATACATTTTGCATGAATTTGTTTCAATATATTTTGATAATATACTAAGCTTTCACTTATAATTAATATTCGTTATTATTTAAATAATTATTTTAATTGAATATTTGTTATTTCTCAATATTTTCAAGTATTTAAAAATGTATTTTGTTCACACGCGATGTGCCACGTGCAACGCACGTGAAGGTGAAAACTAGTATTTCTTAAATATCATTTTTTAATTTTAACAGTTTTATTTTACTAAAAACTCAATTTTCATTTAATTAAATTTAATATTTTTATAATTATTTTATTTTTACCATTTTAATTGAAAAAGTTATTGTGATAAACATGTTTCTATTTGGTAGTTTAATTTATTGTAATTAAAATTTAGTTTGTTTTTTTTTTCATTTTAACAATAATTTAAAGTTTTTTAAAAAGGAAAAAGATTGAGAGGAGGAACTTGCAATTATTTCATTTTATTTATAATTAATCTCAATTATTACTAGATAATTGTAACCCTCGCTAATGCAACAGGTTTATATTGCTATTTTATTTTGTTAATATTTTGCTTCATAGGTGGGATAATTAATTCTTAGGGGGGATCATCAGTCAGTTTCGGTCGGTGCGGTTGATAAATTTCCAATACCGACCGTAAATCGACAATGAGAATTCTGGCACCGAGCACCGACCAACAGACATTAGAACCACATGCCACCGACCGATGTCGGCTCGGTCAGTTATGGTCGGTTGTCAGTTATGGTTTCATATGTAAAGCTTTCTCTGCCATAGAAATAAAAAAGGGAAGCTGCGGTGCTTCAATCCAGCAATCAGCACCATAACGAAGAGCAAAGGAAAACAGAAAACAAAATAATCAAAGGGTGCCAATAACAGAACAAAATAACCCAAAAAGGGTACAATAACAAAAGTACATAATACAACAATTCAAAAGGGTGCAACAACATAAAGCTTAAAGCCTTAAACACTTGAGCAGTTCAAAACTTACAATAACAAAATTGTCAAAACACCCTGAAAAACAAATGACACAACATATATTTTCAAAGACTTCACAAAAGTGTACAAAACATTTTATCCAACAGCTAAAGCGCATTGGTAAACAAAGTCTATAATCAAATTACCTTTGCTTTTTCAAGGACTTCCCAAGAATTACCTTTGCTTAATTGCTTTGCAATTTTTTACTTTCGGGGGCCTAAAATCAAATTGAGAACTCTGGATTGAATAAGCAATTGAAGAAAAATAACTCAAGAAGAGAAAGAGATTGAGTGAAGAAAACATGAATTTGAAGAGATGAATCAAAGTATGAATGAGTTTAAAAATTAGGGCATAGTTTCTGCAAATTGAAGAGAAAAGAGTATCAAACTGAGGAATGAAAGGACTTTCGGGATGAAGAAGACTTGAAGGGAAAAAAAAAGCATAGAAATCGAAAGGGTTTCTAAGATTTTGATCGAACAGAAAAAGGGAGGAGTAAGGTGAGTGTCACGAGAGAAGAAGAGTTTTGAGAAGAAAGGGTTTTTTTTTCCTTAATCTGAAAGTACAAAAAAAAAATAGAAACAGAGTGGCCTGGTATATATATATATATATCAATTATATATAAACATTTAATATTAATCAATATAATAATAATCTAAAAATAAAAAATATATTATATTATTGTCGGTCGGTGCTTGGTCAGCTTTGTAGCCAAAATTTTCAAAGCCGAGCGCCGCACCGATTTAACACCTATATCGGTCGGTTAGAAACCACCCGATATGACCAGGGGCGGATGTATAGTCATAAATTTTAAGATCTTTTATTAGTTATGCATATTTTAAATGGGTGCCCACCCCAAATAATTGTGAGTGTCCACCACAATTGGATTAAACTATGTTAAGTGTCCATTGGACCATATGAAACATTAATAAAAATGTGTATTTACTTGAATTCTTCCACATGAATAGCAAAAACATAAAAGACCCATTGCCCACTTGTGTAGAGACTCCACAAGCATAATGCATGCGTTGCCCCAATTGTAGAATTTATTTTTAAGGAACTTTTTACAAGTTTTTCATATTATAACTATAATACAAGTCTATATAAAATATGTTGTGCCCACCCTAGAAAAAATTTCTAGATCCGCCACTGGATATGACTACCCCCAAAAGCCGAGCCACCGAGTAGTCGGCTCGGTCGGTTTCGATGTCACTTTGCTCTCCCCTATTAATTCTTTTGCTTCTTTGATAATAAGACCCTATGTATATGCAAATAATTCTATCAATATTTGTAGTGTCCATCAATTTAAATTTCATAAATTTCAAAAACCATATGAACTTAGGGGTGTAATCAAGTCGAGATGAGTCGAGTAGTGAGCTACTCAAGCTCGACACAAAAATCAGAGCTTGACTCGGTAAGTTTGATACTTACTAAAATTTAAAAGAAAAAACATTTTCAGTTGAAATTTGAACTCGAGCTCGACATATAGGTAATTTTTAATTAAATATATAATATGATATATATATATATATGTATCTGTGTGTGTACCGAGTAGCTCAACGAGTCAAGCATCCTTATGCTCGAGTTCGGCTTGATTCGATACTCGAGCTACCCGAGCTTGAGCTCGGCTCGACAATGACCGAGCCGAATACGAATTTTCTTCGAGTCGAGCTCAAGTATATCTTGGGAATAGTCCTGTATCACTTACACCTCTATATCAGCTTCTAAAATTATTCAATGTATAAACGTGAAAATTAATTTGACGAATATATAATTGGACAAAATACAACTAATGAATAATTTAAATAAAAATAATGATAATTATTTTTAAAAATATATATATATATTTCATTTACAAAATTCTATGTTTAAAATTTTGATTTCATTTAATTTAAACATGTTAGATTACGTACAACGCACGTGAAAGTGAAGACTAGTTATACCAAATCTACAATGTAATACACTTATATACCAAATCTCAAATCAATATGATTTATTTGTATTAGGAATAGCTTACCCTAAACCCGAATTAATTAATAAGCAAGTATAAATTCAAGATCTCGGTCCAGAATGGCTTTGTCTATGTAAATCAGATAGGGCTGGCCAAAAACCGACCGAACTGATTGAACCGACCGCACCGACTTCAAATGGTGCAAACGGTGCGGTGTAAACAGTGCAATCGGTTTAATCGGTTTTTGGCGGCGGTGCAAATGGTTTTTCGGGGTCGGTAGCGGTTCACTAATTAGTGAACCGACACCGACCGAAAAACCGACCTTATATATATATAGTAATTTTTTTATTATATATATATATTTATATGAAATAAAATATAGTTTTAGTTTATAATTATTTATATATATATATGATTATCACTTTATTAGTTATAATAAACTAATAATCTACCTTATTATAACTAATATATATGATAATTAAACTAATAATCTAACTTTAATAAAAAAAACTAATAACTACATAAACCGAAAAACCGAACCGAAACCGACAAAAAACCGACAAACCGAACTTATCGGTTTCATTGAGTTTTCGGTCGGTTGTCGGTTATGTATATACTAAAATAAAAACCGAACCGAAAAACCGACACCGACCGACACCGAAAAATGGCAGCCCTAAAATCAGATATAAATCTTAATAGATATTTGACCCGCGCTTCGCGACGGATTGAGAAGATTATGGAAAGATTGAGTATTTGTATTGTTTATGTCGTGTTTCAGTATATTAATTAAGTGGTTTGTGAATATTTTGATATTTCTTTTAGGACAATCTCAATTTTCTGTTTGTATATATATATTGAATGATTAGAAGTCATGATTTAAGTTACCTAGAGAGAATTTCTCAATTTCTTTGTTCAAAAATTATTTAGAATGTTGGTTCAGGATTATATGATCAATAGGTGTTTGTTGACTGTATATGATGTAACCGTGTAAGTGAGAAGTCAATGAGGAAATAGTTTATAATGCAAATCGTTTAGTTCATTTATGATACGATAAGAAATTTGTTTGAGAAAACTTATTTTATTAGAAATTTATTTCATGAATGAAATAGCAGATTTCTAGCTCTTGACATGACTAATTAGGACAAAATGTTTTCAAGTCCTTCATGAAAGTCGTATAAAAAATTATACGATATTAAATAAACCATCAATCGAAACCACAGAATTTTGGAAGCATTTTTTAGAATCAAAACATTAAAATTGGCTTTTGAGTTCTTCATGAAAGTTGTTGATCATGAAATCACATTTTAATAGACACTTGAATCACCTTAATCGGACAAATAGAACAAAAAATACAATAATAAAAGTCGAAGCGTTAAATCATCCAACCCATAATTATAAAGGATTAAATAGTATAAACCATAAAAGTATGAAGATCATTTGATAAATAACAAAAAAAATATTTGTTTTTGGAGACCAAACATAAAAATTCCCTCTTGAACTCTCCACGAAACTCATTAATCAAATCCAACTTTCAGGCCCTTGACGAAAGTCGTAGATGACACAATAACCTTTTAACCGACACTTGAACAACCTCAATCGGACAAGTGGCCGAAAATTATACAATATTTGATAGACCGGCAGTTGATACCACAAAATTTCATAAGCATTTTTTAGAATCAAAACATTAAAATTGACTTCTGAGTTCTTCATTAAAGTTGTAAATCATGAAATTACCTTTTAATAGACACTTGAATCATCTTAATCGGACAAATAGAACAAAAAATACAAAAATTAAAGTTGACGTGTTAAATCGTTCAACCCATAATTATAAAGGATTAAATTACATAAAGTATAAAAGTATGAGAATCATTTGATAAATAATTCAATAAAAAAATATATATTTATGGAGAATGGGCCCTATGGAGGGTAACTTTTTTGCAAACTTCCCAAAATGCCCTCGGCCCTCAACCAAAATAAAAAAAACGAGTATGAAAATACCGAAATACCCCTGACAATTTGTTGTTGGATAAATGTGATACATCTTATAGCTGGACAAAAGGATAATTTCCTTTCCAACTTAATACCAACTAATTTCCTTTCCAACTTTAATATATGTTATGTTATTATAGATGTTATAGATATCGTTATATCAGGCTATCAAGGCAAGTGGGGTTCTAAATAAAGATGCAATAAATTATGTAGGGTCAGGCCAATTTAATCAGACTTTTCATTTCTCAATTCATCCATGGCTAAGTTTAGTAGTCTACAGATCAATTCTAGACCTCATAAGCCAACAACCACATATCACAGAACAAGCCAATAGCTTAAGAACTGGAAATTATATTATAGACCTTTTTTTTAAGGGAATATTATAGACCATATTTGAAGTGAGCTGGGTGAACTTTAAATACTTTACTCTCTCTCTCTCTCTCTCTATATATATATATATATATACACACACATATTGGAGTATATATAAAACAGAATTCGGCACCCTTCGTTAAAATTCACTTTCTGCACTTCACTCTACTCTTGCAATTGCCATGGCTTCCCTATCCAATGACGATAAGCTTCACTTTGTTTTATTTCCTTTCATGGCTCCGGGCCACATGATCCCAGTGGTTGATATTGGTAGACAGCTAGCACAACGCGGCATGATTGTTACTATTGTTGCAACACCTCATAATGTAGGCAGATTCGAGAAAACTATCTCCCGTGCCATAGAATCAGGCCAAGATATCCGTTTGGTTCCAATCCAATTTCCTTGCCAACAAGTTGGATTGCCAGAAGGGTGTGAGAATTTAGACATGGTGCCTTCAGTGTCGGAGTATCCGCAATTTTACACTGCAGCAAACCTGGTGGAAGAAGCTGTGATGAAAGTATTTGAGAAGCTAACACCCCTCCCCAATTGTATTATTTCAGACTCGGCCCTTCATTATACTAGTAATCTTGCCAGCAAGTTTCAGATTCCAAGGATTCCATTCAATGGAACTTGTTGCTTTGATACTCTTTGTATGCACAACATACACTCCTCCAAGATACTTGACACCATAAACTCTTGTTTTGAATACTTCTCCATGCCAGGCATGCCTGTCCAAGTTGAATTTACCAAAATTCAGTTAAGCCCTCAGAGTGATTGCATGCCCGAGGGATCTTTTAGGGACGTGTTTGAAAAAATTGAGGAAGCTGACCGATCATCATACGGGGTTGTCATAAATACTTTTGAAGAGCTGGAGTCACCTTTTGTCCAAGAGTACAGCAAGGTAAGAAATGGCAAAGTCTGGTGCATTGGTCCAGTTTCTCTGAGCCACAAAGATGAGGTGGATAAGGCTCACAGAGGTAACAATGCTTCAATTAACGAGCACGAGTGTTTAAAGTGGCTTGATTCTCAACAACCAAACTCTGTAATTTATGCTTGCATGGGAAGCATGACTCGTGCTAGTACGAGCTTCTCACAATTGAAAGAGTTGGGCTTAGGCTTGGAGGCATCGAACAAGCCATTCATTTGGGTCCTTGGAAGAAATGATACATCAAAACAAGTAGAGAATTGGATGAAAGAGGATGGATTTGAAGAAAGGACAAAAGGAAGAGGGCTTGTGATTATTGGTTGGGCTCCGCAAGTACTCATTTTGTCACACCCTGCAATAGGAGGATTCCTCACTCATTGCGGATGGGGTTCAACAATGGAAGGCATTTCTGCAGGTTTGCCATTCATTACATGGCCACTATTTGGAGACCACTTTGTTCATGAAAAACAAATAGTAGAAATACTGAAAGTTGGAGTGAGCCTTGGAGTCGAGATACCGTACTATGTGGGAGAATGGTCAGGGGATGATGAGGCGATATTGGTGAAGAAGGAAGATGTGAAAAATGCTATAGAAAGATTAATGGATCAAGGAAATGAAGGAATGGAGAGAAGAAAACGAGCCAAAGAGTTAGGAGACAAGGCAAACAAGGCTGTTGCAGTGGGGGGATCTTCTTACCAGAATTTGACAAAATTCATCCAAGATATCAAGCAACAATCCCAAAAAAATGTGTCGGTTATAGAGTGAAAGGTAGTATTACTTTATTTCCCTTTTAACGTTTACATATATTTTGAGTGAATCTGCACTTTTGTTAAGTGTTTTGCTTGTTAAGTTTAGTATATTGCTCTTTCATGAGTGTCAAGTGTAATTCCTATGTGGTAATAAAGATGGAATTGGAGTAGCAAAAAATAAGAATGGAATTAAAGTCTAATTGCTATGGCTGTTATATTATATATATATCATTGTGTTAGCCTAGCCATTTCCCCTTCAAAATCCCAAAATAAAATAAACTTTCAGTTATAGGTCAAAACAAATTTTACATCCCACTAACGGTATGTCTTAAATGATGGATTTTGCAAACCAGTGCCTGGGAAGCCAATCATTAAAATATTAGTATTATTTTACTTTTTATAGTTTTGAGGTAGTATTCAAAATTTTAAAGTTGTGTTTGTGTGTAATAGTAAAGGACTATAATACCCCTTAAATATTTTTTATGTGTTTACTTACATTTAGTTATGAAAATATTTTTTTATAATTTGTATGACAATAATTAAGATTTAGCTCCAATTACAAATATGTTTTATTTTTGGCCAAATATCCAATTTGTGTTTAAACATTTGCACTTGTTCAATTGAGCTTAAACATTTAAATTGTTACAAATTGGGGCAAAATGTTACCAAAACAACTCAACTTTGGCCTAATTTAGATAGAAATTAGGATTTGAAGCGCACGCGCCGTTTTCAAGCGTTAATGAAAGAAAATACACATGAAAGTAAATTTAGCTGGGGCGGGAAAATAATAACAAAAAAAAGGAAAAGAAAAATTAAAGGGTCGGGCTTTATACGATTTTTTTTTTGCATTTTCTTTGATTTTTTTAGAAAATATACTTTTAAATTATAATTTATAAAAAATATAAAAACAACTACTTTCCCTTCCACTCCATCTTAAATGGATCAAATTAATATACTCTTTCTTAAGAACAATATGAACACACAAATCAAGCAAGTTCGGTGAGCTGGTAAAGAAAAGAAAAAATTGGATTAGTCTTTGGTTTGAGATCAAAGAGAGAAAGTGATTCAATTGGAAGTATTGATTGGATAAGCGGTGGTTGTCCGTAGGCTCACTCACCTTTAGCTCTTTTTTTGGGGATGAAAAGCCCGTCCTTGCTGAACCTGTGTCAAATTCTTCGTCTGAATTGAATAGCTCATCATCTTTGATTTGGGCACCTCAGTCTTCCTTAACCTCAATGTTGAGAAAACCGGACCGATCTTAGAACCTGTGTAGGGACGGTTCATGGTCCAATCGGTCTAATCGGTCCAATTGGAATAACAAAGACACTTGTAAATTTTATTGTTAGTCATTTAAATATTATTAACATGTGTTTTTACTTTCAAGAAAATGCACTTGGTATAGCGATTAAGACATCTTTTTGTTATGCAAGAGGTCAAGGGTTCAAATCTCAACTCTTTCATATTTTTTCAACATTAAAAAAATTCTAAATTTTAAAAAATAAATAAAATAATAATAAAAACCGGTTTAATGGTCCGGTCCAACCGCCCGATTTAACTGATTCTTGACTGATTCGTTGACTTCTGGCTTTATATGTATGACTGAACCTAATTCATGGCTGCTTTTCGGTTGAATCGGTTCAACCGATCGATCCGATTCGTTTCCGTCAACACTGCTTAACCTTGGTTTAGTCTGATTCCATGCCCTTCTACCTTTCCTACCCCACTCAATTTCTTCCTCATTCCGCCACCAAGAAGTGGATTCGAACCAATGACAGAAGGATTTCAGTCCTTGGCTCTAGAGCGAATTTCTCGGAGTTTGCTTTTTGCTTTTTATGAATTCCCTTCGAGATTAATTGATTTAATCATGTTCTGTGTTGAGAATATTGATCTTGCAGTGTTATGGAACGGTGAAACTCTCCCGGCTTTTACACCTCAACAAGGTCTCCGACAAGGTGATGCTTTATCCTCATATCTGTTCATTTTGGTGATGGAACTTTTGTCTCATACGATTTTGGAAAAAGTGGATCAAAAGTTTTGGCAGCTTGTAAAATCTTCTCGTGAAGGTCCTAAGGTATCTCACCTTTTCTTTGCAGATGATTTATTGTTGTTTGTTTCTGCTTCAGAGGGACAGGTGATAATGATTCGGTATACCTT
The DNA here is from genome assembly GCA_001974805.1 of Corchorus capsularis. Classification (NCBI taxonomy): domain Eukaryota; kingdom Viridiplantae; phylum Streptophyta; class Magnoliopsida; order Malvales; family Malvaceae; genus Corchorus; species Corchorus capsularis. The sequence continues at coordinate 33,274 of AWWV01008728.1, forward strand.
AGAAGAGTTCTCAAGGGCATTGGGTCTTAGAGTAAGTTTGGTTTTCACCAAATGTTCATAATCAGAAAGCCATTGTGTTGCTTAATTCCTGTCACATTCCTTTAACCCATGATTTAGGTATTTACTTGGGGGTGCCTATTGTCCATGGTTGAGTGTCTAGAGCAACGTACGGTGATCGTGTCATCAGTGAGTTACAAAATAAAAACCTAACAAATTCTTACTAACTAGTAGATAGGGCAAGTCAGGGTCGATACCACGAGGAAGAAAAGAGTCTTTATCAACTAATTAAAACAACTAAGAAAAGGCAAACAGATTAAAAGCACCAGATAGTAGATTTGTCACGAAATTAAATTAAAAGAGAAACAAATAATTAAAAGGCAATACTTCACCACTTATCCCCACTTAAGTATAAAATAATTATAAAGTATATGGATCATAGATCAAAACATCAATCAATCTCAAATCAAGATAAGTCTTTGGCAGAGAAATAGATACTACATATTCATCTATTCTCAATTTATATCAATGATAATTAAATTGGTACTAAAGATTCCCAAGATAATCCTTTTATCAATTATCTAATTCAATACAAAAGATTCTTGAATTATGCAATTAACAAAGCATAAAGATCAATAAATAAACCAAACATATGCTCTAAATTGCTAAAGATTCACTTAGAACATAAGATCAATAATAATACAATTCAATAAATTAGCTACCAAAGATTCACTAACATAACCGAATTATGCTACTAACAATTAGATCTGATTACTAAAGATTCACCAAATCTAATCTAGCAGAGATCAATTAATCGACTTAATCAGACTCCGAATTCCAATTGAAATCAATTAATCAAACTAACAATAAATTCAGGATTATTATGAAAACTAATCTTATTGAATCGTTGAAAATAAATTATTCAATCATACACTACATAGATAAGACTTATCAAGCATGCATAATCAAAATAACTCATCATCAAACTATCACATAGATTGAATAAGAAATTAAGAACAAGATCTCACCATAGATCCAAAATAATTATTCCATAACTTAAGGGTTCAAAGGGGAAAAGTATTTAAAAGAACTACTCACTCATAATTGAGGATAGATACGTTGACATAATCAAGAGAGGATGTCGACAATACCTCCTCCTTAGGGTTCGACAAGAGCTAGAGAGAAAGCTCTCAAAATTACAACTAAGATAATTAAGAGAATTGTTCAATTATCAGGTGTGTTTTTGAAATTGTGATGATGACTTTGTATTTATAGGCACCTAGGTCGGTTTTGGATGAGCTAAGAATTAATTTCCACCATTCGATAATCTTCAATCAATGGCTAGGATTAATTTGTCCAAATCCTTTTCTGAGTAGGAATTGCACTGCTTAGTCTCCAAGTAAAACTTTGATTGGCTTAGAGGGAATATTCTAGACCAATAGGAAGCTTTCACATCATCTCAAACAACTAGTTATTCCGTCCAATTAATGTCCAAGTCGGCATAGAAATCCAAATTCGGATAGGAATGCAGTCCATTCTGTCCAGATTACTTCAAGGGCATTTTCGACATTCTTCACAATAGAATTAGGCTTCGAGGTCTAAAGATAAGTTGTAGATTTTGGAAGTAGCTTTCCATCCGTACCTTATTTGCATTTTTGGCGGTATCGAGCCGGAACAACCTTCTCTTCCTGAATACCCTGATTCAAGGCCAAATAATTGTCTGCCGCTACCATATAATATTCATCTCGACTTGGGGATAAATAAAGCATCTGTGCTTTTTTTGATCTCTCAAAGATTTTATAAAATGGACTTTCTAGAGACCCCCGATGACCAATCCTGGCATGAATTGCTAAGGATCCAATAAGTCCAACATTGATCCCTTCAGACGTATCAATTGGGCAAATGCGTCCATAGTGACTAGGATGGATATCTCGTATCCGAAAATTAGCAGTTCGCCCGGTCAATCCTCTGGGGCCCAAATAACTCAACTTTCTCCCATGAACTATTTGTGTCAATGGATTTGTTCGATCCAAAACTTGAGATAATGGGTGTAATCCGAAAAAGCATTTTTCTGAGCTCTGAATCAAAAGATATGAATTTTCTTCTAAACTGCTGCATATCAAATTCTAGTCAACATAGGACTTTGAATTATGAGATCATTAGGATTATTGGAAATTACTGTATCATAATTATTAATTGGGCTTGCAATAAATCTTTGGGCTCTTGAACAAAATAGTTAAATAATTAGATTTTTTTATTAAATTGATTAGTTAAAATATTCATTAGATGTGTAAATTAATTATTTTAATAACAAAATATATATGTTAATTAAGTTTTACTATAGGTTTTTGTAATCGAGCTGATCTAGGAACTGGCGGTCGATGGTCTAACCGATTCGCAATCGGTTGGATCGTCCGAGCGGTTCAAATTCCTTAATTGATGGGATGATATTTCATGCCCTCGCCGTGTGTTTTACTTTTCTTTTTTTATCAGAAAAAGAAGATTAAATAAAACTAAGGGGCAATACAAAGTCTATGTTAGATTTGAATGTGTTTGCTAGCTGTTTAAATTAATGGATGTTATAATTATGCTATGTTTATGCTAAAACAATGTGATAGGTGCAGATTTTCTTTTGCAGTCTTGAATGTATTGAGGCTGTGCATGCTTGACACCTGTCTTTGTTTATTTTAATATTATGACTATTAATGCAAAATGCAGAGCCTAGAGACAGTGAGAAGTCTCTGCTCTTTTCTCCTCCATTTTTTCAGATTTCCTTATTTTCCTTCTTCATATTGTTCTTAGATTTTCCTTAAATCTTTCTGTTAAAACACAACAATACACAACAATTGGTATCAAGAGCTTTATAGATCTTAGAGAGCCTGTGATTTCCGCATCAAAAATCCTAAAACAGAGTTCCTTTAACCCATCAACAGATTTCCTATTACCCATAAAACCATGTCTACTTCTAATCCAACCATTCCTGGTATAGTTCCCACACCTCATATCTTCACAGGTGAGAATTATCAAACCTGGTCTGTGAAGATGCAAACTTTTCTTCAAGCTCATGGTATATGGGGAGTTGTCGAAGGCAAAGATCCTTATGTCCTTCCAGATAATCCAACAGTCAAGCAGATGAAGTATCATGAGACTGAAACTGCAAAGGCTTTTAAGGCTCTGTCAGTAATTCAGAACAATGTTTCTGAAGTGATCTTCAATTTGATCATGACATGTAAAACCCCAAAGGAAGCTTGGGACATGTTGAAAGCAGAGTTTGAAAGGTCGGACAAAGTAAGGAGGCTGCAAGTGACAAATCTCAGAAGACAGTTTGAGAACTTGAAGATGAAGGATGATGAGACTGTCAGACAATATTCTAAGAGGATCATGACTATCATAAACAAGATGAGGCTGCTTGGGAGTGCTGATATCAGTCAGGAAAGGATAGTGATGAAGCTGGTTGACACTTTGCCTACAAAATATGAAGCAAAGTTGTCTTCTTTAGAAGATACAAGAGACATGTCAACTGTCTCTTTGTCTGAAATTGTAAATGCTTTACAAGCATTTGAGCAAAGGCAAGCTGCAAGGGATCAGGATTCAGTTGAGGGTGCTTTTTCAGTTAAAGGCAAAGAAAGGGCTCAAAGCAGTGGAAAAGGAAAGAAGATTCAGAAGAAAGGAAAGGGGAAGAAGCAAGAAAGTTCTGGAGGTAATGAGATAGAGAAGAAGCAGAAGCAGTTGTGCAAGTACTGTAAGGCCGAACCATGCAGAGAAAGACTGTTGGTTTAATCCAGACTCCACATGCTCCAAATGCAATCAAAAGGGGCATATGGAGAAAGTCTGCAAGAACAAGCAACAGCAACATAAAAGAGCACAAGTTGTTGAAGATGATGAGAACCAGGAGGAGCAAATGTTTGTTGCTACCTGTATTGCTAGTAGTTCGAGCAGAAACAGAGAATAATGGCTTGTAGACAGTGGAAGCACGCATCACATGGTGCATAACAAAGATTTATTCAGAAATGTAGATCTCAGCTACAACTCTAAAGTCAGAATTGGCAATGGAGAATACCTGGAGGTGAAAGGCAAAGGTGACATTGTAGTTAGCACTCCAAAAGGTAAGAAAGTCATTTTTGATGTGTTATATGTTCCTGAGATTGATGTGAATTTGATAAGTGTTGGTCAGTTATTAGAAAGGGGCTATAAGGTTGTATTTTCTGATAATGCATGCACTATTTCTGATTCTACTGGTGTTGAATTGATGAATGTGAAGATGAAAAATAGGAGCTTTAGTTTGAAATGGAAAGAACCTGCTGCATATGCTGCTATTGATAATGATAGTAATTTATGGCACATGAGGCTAGGGCATGTTAGCAATACAACTTTAGTTCAACTGCAGAAGCATGGCATGATGCTAGATTTGCCTAAGTTAGCTACACAAAGTGATGTATGTGAAGTGTGTCAGCTAGGCAAGCAAGTTAGAGTTCCATTTCCATTGAAATCAAGCTGGAGAGCTTCTAAAAGGCTTCAATTAGTGCATACTGATATAGCTGGTCCCATGAGAACTCCATCACTTAGCAAAAACAGATATTTCATGCTGTTTATAGATTATTTTTCGAGGTTTGCTTGGGTGTTTTTTTATGAAGCACAGATCTGAAGCTGCTGGTATATTCAGAAACTTTAAAATCTGGATAGAAACTCAGAGTGAATGCAAGATTAAAGTCTTGAGGAGTGACAATGGAATTGAGTACACTTCTGAAAGCTTTGAAGAGTTTCTGAAAGCTACTGGGGTAGAACATCAGCTTACCAGTGACATATACACCACAGCAAAATGGTGTTTCAGAGAGGAAAAAC
>AWWV01008729.1:0-58441 GCA_001974805.1 Corchorus capsularis
GATGGCAAGGTGCCTGTTGTTTGAGAAGCAAATGCCAAAGAAATTTTGGGCAGAAGCTGTTAACACAGCTGTTTATCTGCAGAACAGGCTTCCAACAAAGGCAATTGCTAATAAAACACCATATGAAGCATGGTATGAAAAGAAGCCATCAGTTTCTCATTTGAAAGTCTTTGGGAGTGTCTGCTATGTGTGGATTCCAGAAGCAAAGAGAAGCAAGTTGGATGAGAAAGCTGAAGTTTGTATCTTTGTGGGGTACAGTAGTAATGTGAAAGGGTACAGAGTTTTCAATCCCAAGACAAGCAAGATAGCAGTAAGCAGAGATGTTACTTTCAAAGAATCTGCATTGTGGAATTGGGAGAAAAGTGAAGCTGAAGTACCAGATGTAGTTCTTCCTTCCAATGTGCAACAACAAGCAGAACCGGATCAGTATGATGATGAAAATGTTGATGATCCAGCTGTTAGAGGAACAAGATCACTTGATGAGATATGCAGCAGATGTTCAGTTGCTGTTTTGGAGCCAAATTCTTTTACAGAGGCTTCAAAATCTCAAAAGTGGGTTGCTGCAATGGAAGAAGAGATGAGAATGATAGAGAAGAACCATACTTGGGAGCTTGTACAGAGGCCTCAAGAGAAGAATGTGATTGGTGTAAAGTGGATTTTCAAGACAAAGTTGAATCCTGATGGTAGTGTGAACAGACATAAGGCAAGGCTTGTTGTGAAAGGCTATGCACAATCATATGGCATAGACTACACTGAGACTTTTGCGCCTGTTGCTAGGTTGGATACCATAAGACTCCTCCTTGCAATGGCAGCTCAAAATCAGTGGAGAATTCATCAAATGGATGTCAAGTCAGCCTTCTTAAATGGTAATCTTCAGGAGGAGATTTATGTTGAACAGCCAGAAGGTTTCTCAGTCAAGGGTAGTGAAGAGAAAGTTTATCTATTGAAGAAAGCTCTATATGGCTTGAAGCAGGCTCCACGAGCCTGGTATGAGAGAATTGATTCCTACTTGATTGAGATTGGCTTTTGTAGAAGTCCACATGAGCCAAAATTGTATGTGAAAAGAGATAGTAAGGGAATTTTAATACTTTCTCTTTATGTTGATGATTTACTGGTGTGTGGTAGCTGTTTTGCACTTGTGGAGAAATTCAAGGAACAAATGGAGAAAGTCTTTGAGATGTCTGATCTTGGAAAGATGAGCTATTTCCTGGGTATGGAAGTTACTCAAAACCAGCAAGGAATCTTCATTGGCCAGCAGAAATTTGCCAAGGAGATCCTGATGAAATTTCAAATGGAGAATTGTAAGTCTGTTACTACTCCATTGAATCCTGATGAGAAATTTTTTAAAGTTGATGATTCTGGTTTAGCAAATGCAACTGTTTTTAGAAGTATGATTGGTTGCTTGATGTACTTGTCTGCTACAAGGCCTGATATTATGTTTTCAGTTAGCTTATTGTCAAGATTCATGCATGAACCTACTGAGAATCACCTTAGAGCTGCTAAGAGAGTATTGAGATATGTGAAAGGAAGTCATAGCTTTGGAGTGATGTTCTCTAAGGTTGACAAAGCTGAACTTGTAGGGTTTTCTGATAGTGATTGGGCAGGCAGTACTGAGGATATGAAAAGCACATATGGGTATGCTTTTACACTTAGTTCAGGTGTTTTTTCATGGAAATCAAAGAAGCAGGAAACTGTGGCACAGCCCACTACTGAGGCAGAATACATTGCTGCATCAGAGGCAGTAAACCAAACCATTTGGTTGAAGAGGGTTTGTGCAGATATCAAGCTAAGTGTTGCAAAAAATCTAGTGAAGATAAATGTGGACAACCAGTCAGCCATTGCAATAGCCAAGAATCCAGTTTTTCACAGTAGGACCAAGCATATAAAGATTAAGTTTCATTATGTTCGAGCGATGGAACATGAAGGAGAGGTGAGTCTGCAGCATTGTCCAAGTGAAGAGCAGTTAGCAGACATCTTCACCAAGCCTTTGTCCAAGAACAGATTTGAAGCTATGAGACTTAAACTCAATGTTTGCAGCAAACCATCCAAGGAGGAGTGTTAGATTTGAGTGTGTTTGCTAGCTGTTTAAGTTAATGGATGTTATAATTATGCTATGTTTATGCTAAAACAATGTGATAGGTGCAGATTTTCTTTTGCAGTCTTGAATGTATTGAGGCTGTGCATGCTTGACACCTGTCTTTGTTTATTTTAATATTATGACTATTAATGCAAAATGCAGAGCCTAGAGACAGTGAGAAGTCTCTACTCTTTTCTCCTCCATTTTTTCAGATTTCCTTATTTTCCTTCTTCATATTGTTCTTAGATTTTCCTTAAATCTTTCTGTTAAAACACAACAATACACAACAGTCTAGAGCAGCCAAGATTACCCTGGGCTCTTGAAGAACTAGCAATATTACAGACATTCCCTGCTCATAGAAGAAGTTTGAGCCTCAGGCGGTAAGTTAAGATTACAAATAAAAGATTTATGCTCGAAAGGGGAAGAATCCCAATAAGATTACGCACATCTCTTTCTATTCCATTGTTTCAATTTCTCTTCAATATTTATGGTATATATATATGGAGAGATTGTGCGATAGCAATTTGCGCCCAAATCTGAATTCAACAATTGATTTTACTCTAATACGCGATGGCAACTAAATAAATAATCAGCGGTGGTTGACCGTAGTTGCAAAGGGCATGGCAGGCGAAGTGGCAAAGGAGCAAAGGCAAGGCACAAGGGATTTGTAATCTGAGAGAAACCCCAGATTTGTAATTGAATGAGATTAATTAATCCTCAGAATTTCATTTGCATTTCTTTTAAAATCTGAACCAATTAATGTAGTTAATCTCTGTTTGAGTACAAATACAATAGCTTCCTTATTGTCTACGGTGTTGTTTGTTCTCTGCATTTTTCTCCAATAAATTCCCCTTTGTATTGGTTTGTCTTGAGTCTTGACTAAATTTTCCTAGTCTATCAGGCACTGAGATCTTCAAATTTAGGTTTAATCAATGTCGTCTTTTCTTCCTTCTCTCATTTGGTTTTACCTATAGTCATTTGCTTTCTTTTTTTGGCCAAAAGTCATTTGTTTAATAAAGCTCCTCCCATATCTTGTTGTTGCTCACACCATGGGCAATGACGGCTCCGCCTCCATTAATTATTGCCCGCTGATACTCAAGCAAAATTAATTACCATATGACTTTAACATTTGGATTTCACCAACTTGAATATGAACATTTCTTCTTACTCGCCATATGGTACAACAAAATACCTGGCAATGGCAGGGTCATTGTACGGTCCAAAACTCAAAGCTCAATGGCAAACGAGATCTAATGCCTATGTTAAACATTTTTAAATACCTCAAAAAAAAAAACAGTTTTAAATTATGTAGATTGTAGAATTTTTTTTTTTGAGATATTAAATTATGTAGAATTATCAAATAATTAAAGTAACATTTTTATAGATTCATTAAAAGTTCCATAACGTATTATGCCATTAAATTTTGTGGTTATAAAAATTAAAGTTATATTAATGCCATTGGAACTGAAAAATCGTAAGTTTTCTCATTTGCATCACACTCCTATGAATCAAATCACCCTATAAATAAATAATTCAGTGATAACACAACTCGTTGGAAAATCATTTTTGATCTTCCCAACCAAAAAAAAAATTACAGTTGTGACAGTGACATCATTGTTAAGCTCAAAAATGGCAAGCCTTAACGTTGTTTCTATCTTGCTACTTTTGATTGTAACAGGTGGAGCTGTCATAGCTGTAGAAGACTTTAACCGAGTTATCAAGGCAAATAATTGCGAATATAAAAATAAATTAATGAGTATGCCTTGTATAAATGAAGTCTTCACAAGTATATTCAAAACTGGAACTATCAGTAATAAGTGTTGCGGCGAACTCACGGTATTGGATAAAGCATGCCACGACGCATTTGTTCAAAGGACTCTTCAAAATCCTATATTCAAAAAACTGGATGGATCGACCATCGTGAAAAAGAGTACAGAAACATGGAATCAATGTATCCGGGTTGTCGACAAATGTGTCAAATATTGCTTGAGAAAGCTACATTGATTTCATCTCATGAAAGGTTACAAGATATAATAATAACATAATATACATATGTATTTAAATTTTATTTTGAAAATTACCTGCTAAAATATTAATAAGACAACGTTTGTCATGTTTTCATATCTTTCTAATAATTATCATCACTTAAATCTACTCGTGTTTTGTTCTTTTACTCTCCCTGTTAATATTATAAATAAAGAACAATAAGAGGAGGAAGTGAAATTACAAAAAAAAAAATTTCAAACCCTCTCTTCTCATCAAGTGAAGAACAAATGTTAAGGGGTATTTAAGTCATTTCATACTTGGTTATTTTGTTAATTAAAAAAATAGTTAAGGCCATTTTGGGAATTTTATAGAACAATAAGAGGGGAAAGTGAAATTACAAAAAAAAATTTCAAACCCTCTCTTCTCATCAAGTGAAGAACAAATGTTAAGGGGTATTTAGGTCATTTCATGCTTGGTTATTTTGTTAATTAAGAAAATAGTTAAGGCCATTTTGGGAATTTTATAAACCCTTGGTGGTGGGTCCCAAATCTCCACCAACATACAATTTTTTTTGGACTATTTATCAAATAATCCCCATACTTTCTACTTTATGCTACTTGGTCCTTTACAAATCGATTTAACACTTTAGCTTTATTTTCTTTATTTTTTGTTCTGTTTATCCGATTAAAGTGATTTATGTGTCTATTAAAAGGTAATCTCATGATCTAGAACTTTCGTGAAGGACTCAAAAGGCAATTTTAATGTTTCAATTCAAAAAAAATGCTTCTGAAATTTAGTGGTTTTGATTGCCGATCTATTTAATATCATATAATTTTCAATCCGTGTGTCCGGTTAAAGTTATTCAGGTGCCAGTTAAGAGTTTATTGCATGATCTACGACTTTCAGGAAGGACCCAAAAGCTAAATTTGATATACGAGTTTCATAAAGGGCTCAAAACAGAATTTTCATGTTTCAAGATCTCCACCAACAAACATTTTCTTATTTGGATTATTTATCAAATGACCCTCACATTTTTCTATTTTATACTACTTAGTCCTTTACTAATTCTATCTTAATCGATTTAAAGGTTCAACTTAATTATTCTTTTCTATTTGTCTGATTAAGGTAATTCAAGTGTCTATTAAAAGATAATTTCATGATCCACAACTTTAAAAGATTATTCCATGATCTACGGCTTTCAAGAATCATTGGCGAAATTCTTTGTTTTGGTCTATACAAGATTACAATTTACTATTTCTTACACAATATTAAAATCTTAAGATAAATAATCAACTTAATTCTAAAAGAGAATAAAAAGACCCGCGGCGTATTGCGGACAGTCTACCTAGTTGGTATAATAACTAACATTTCTACTTTTTGTCTTATTTATAACATAATAGACAACGTTTGTCCGTTAGTCATTTTGTGACGGAGCAGGCAATATAGAGCCTAATCAAAATAAAAGTTCAAGAGGCAAATCCGTAATAATATTTTAAGGGGTAAAATGTCCAAACCCCTATAGTTTAACGGGGAAATTGGTCAGTTAGTCTATTTCAAAGGTATAAAGTTTTTTTTTGAAAGTTTGATATAGAGATAGTTTTAATGGTGCTTGTATGTCATATTTGTCCAATTGTTAACAGAATTTAATTAATTTCCGTTCAAAATGGCTAATTTATCTATTTTTTACAAGTTGATATGTGAATTTAGCAATTTTGGAATTTCAAGTGTTGATTTATTTATTTCTTACAAATTCAGAGGTCAAAATATCTATTAAGTCGAATAGAAAGGGATCGTGATGTCTGGTTTCTTTACGGTTGTTGGTAAACAAAAATTATATATACCAAATAGCAATGGCTCAAGACCACGCCGGTGATCGAAGATGGAGAGATTTCTCATGGTTGTTCATCATTTTTTTGTGCATTCAAAGAAGAATTAACACCCCCCCCCCCCCCCTCTCAGGTTGGTGGAACTCTCACACACACAAACCAACCGTTTGTCCCTATGGTGATACTATAGAAGGAATAATTAAATAATTCAAGTTTGTGCTCCTCCATGCCCATTTTGATTAAATTCTATGTTGATAAATAGTTCCAGATTAATATCAGGAGACCAAAGTTAAAGCTTTCTAAACAAATGCGCACCAAGTTTTGTAGGAATAAACACAATATTGGAACATGGGTCTTAAGAAACCAAAATCAAAGCTTTCTAAACAAATGCATCCCGAATTTTGTAGGAATAAACACAATATATAGTAACATAGATCTTTTTAGCCCAACTAACAAATTCAAATTGCATGTTGCTCGGTAAAGATGAAGTTCACTAGGCCTCTACACAATGGCACAGGCACATATAAGATTGTGGAGTCAAATGACCCCACTTAATGTTAGATTTTCAATTTTTTTTTATCTCATCCAAGATTTTACCCTGATTAATCCGAATTCGATCCGCGTCGCACATCTGATTATGGTGGGTGAGTCTACCAACAGGGATAGTTGCGTAATTTTCACATTTTACATGTGCATATAAATTACAAAAATGATTCATGTAAATAGAAATATGTGAAGATCGATTCTAGTAAAAAATTTAATTTCAGAATTTGACTCACTAAATTTTCCTTAAAGCATATATTGATCCCGTTAGAATGTAAGTTTTTTAAAAATTTATAATAGTATTTTGACCCAAGCCACTTTTCATCCTGTCAACACCACTGCCTCTGGACTTCGTAATGACTAATGAACCTAACAATACTTCTCCTTCATATATAAGAGAAGTAAAAATAATTATATTTAATTTCCAAATTTTTGATGAATAAAGTTCATTCACCCCATCATTTTATTTTCCTCAAAATTTTCCATGACAAAGGGCTACTCAAAAAGAGAGCTATTTGTGGGAGAATCATTCGATAGAGTTTGGTATAAAAAGTATCCTTATTCGGGAGAAGTTCAAAATCCCCAAATTTATTATACACTCCACAGTTCCCTTACCTTTTCCCAACATTGAAAACATAGCATAGCAATTAACTTATTAAGAGCAAACAAGTCAAAAGTCAAAACCCCATTCTTTTTCTCCTCAATTTCCATGACTTCATATTCTATAAGCAAACTTCAGCTCAAGTTCAAACCCACCTGAGCAAGTCACTTTATTTCAACCCCTTTGAAAAATCTAATCAAATTTTCACCCAAAACATGTGGAGTTTGAACAATTTTTTTTTTGGTATCCCATCCGGTATCCAGGGCTTTGCCCTGACTAATCCGAATCCGATCCTGCGTCGCGCACCTGATTACGGTGGGTGAGTCTCCCAACAGAGGAGAGTTTGAACAACTTTGACAACAAACTCTTCATGCAACTCCAAAGTCCTAACCCATATATATTCTAACTTGTTCACATCAATCTCATAAGCCATGGGGTTTTCTTTCCATGTCTTTTTTTGTCATCCCCAGGGAGAGAAGAGACTTCCATGGCCTACATTACATTCATCTTCATCAACGCCGTTTTAACTTTAGGTGTTAATGTTTATAATAGCCTAATTCCACATCACACAAATACTTGATTTCTATTCTGTATATAATAGCCTACATTAGATGCATACGTTGCCCACCTAGTCTAAAGCAATATCTGGGAGGCCAAGCGAGAAACCTACTAGTTTCCTTGGTTGGTGTTAGGCACATATTTTCCTATATTTTATATGTTAATTCTATTTGATTATGTGCCTATTTCTATGTACTTGGTGCTTAATTTATTCATATTTATGTTTTAGGTACATATTGGAGTGTTTCAAGGCAAAAGGAGCTAAATTGGAGCTATTTAGAACAAGTTGGAAAAAAATTTGTTTCAACCTGGAGCGGGTCGAAATCAACCTCGAACTCAACCTGCCGCAGGGTCGAAACAGGCTGGAAATCAATTAAAGCTGGAAATTGCAAATCACGTGGGCTCAACTCTTTTGGACTGGAATTAATTCCAACTGGACATGTAATTGGGCCTTGGAAAAAACTTGTAATGCCCCATACTATTTAGAATTATTATCTTTAGGATTTTATTGGTGGCAAAATTGTAAATTGCAAAAACTTAGAAAATTAGGTTTACAATTAAAAAGGCAGCCGCATGCCTTGACGAATTGAACTTTTAATTCCAGATTTTTCTTTTAGGCTTAAAACACAACTTTGGAGCAAAATAGAGTTTTTCTCCATTCTTAATTCTTTCTTTTCTAATTTAATTTAATTTTGAGACTTTCAATCTCTTGGGTATTTGATTTGTGAGGCTCTGCGCTTATTCATCTATCTTGTAAGTATTTCAATTTTCTCTGAATTATTTGAATGATTTTATGCTTGATTATTTAGAATGACCATCTATTTAATTAGATATGATTTCTATTGTTAGATGAGATTCTTATATGCAATCGTAGGTAATCAAATCCCAAGTAACAACTTAGAGTAGCCCTCTAAGAGAATCTTGAATATAGATTGAATGTTGCCTATATTAGTGAGCATTGTCTATTGTTGGCTAAAACCTTTCTAGTTCTTAAAGCAATGGGTTACTTGAATCTGGTAGACGCTTGGAACTAGCTTAGTAAACTTGTTAGGATTTAGTCTAGGACTTGCGTCATGACTAATGAAGACTAAGGAAAGATAGGGATTAATGGGCGTTTGAAATTAATCTACGCCATCTATTTACCAAGTTAGATATTAATTGATGCCAAGGATCAAATCCTTTTAACCCAAGAGTGCGATTGTCTTGAAATTGAATATTTATTTAATTATTTCTTTAATCTCACTAGCTAGTATTTTATTTTGTGTTTTATTTAATTTAGTTAATTTCTACATAAAACCCCCCATTTTAGTTTAATTCACAACTTTAGGAAATGTAATTAAAACAATAGTTCTCTGTGGGATCGACTCGTACTTACCCTATCTATAGGTTTTGTATGATTTTATTTTTGGTGGAATACGACAGCTATCAAATTTTGGCGCCGTTGCCGGGGAACTCATTTGTTTTGTTACTTTCCTTTAGTTTTGTTTTTATTTTTCGTATTTTGTTTTTGTTTTTGTTTTTGTGTTTTTGTTAATTTTGCAGGTTTAGGCATCAAGCACTGCTTTACAAGTCATCCCTCCATTCAAGTGTTCAAGAATTATTGGATAAATTTGGTTTCCTCATTCCTTGAACTTAATTTATATTTTCATTATTATGGAACAATTTAGCGCTTATGATGGATTTTCTTACTATGACCCTTATTACAACCATTATTCTTACAATTCAGGTTATGAAGATTATCCACCATATGAGCAGCATGGAGATCAACATTTTCTTGGTTCGTGTTATGAGCCATATGCAAGTTATCACTCATTGGAGGAACAATAGATTCCTGCAAACTTTGTGGCTTTCATGGAAAAGCTTGTTGACGGAACATCCTTACTTGCTAAAGGACAATCGTTAATTAATAAAAAATTATCGATACATGAACAAGAAATACAAGATCTGGGAAATCAAGTGGGACAACTTGTTGATTCCTTAGGAAGGGTTGAAGCTTACCTCAATACCCTTGAGGAAGAAGAGAATGACGCATGGGAAGTGAACCTTGGTGAGAATGAAGCTGAAAAAGAAGATGAGATAACTTCTTCAGTTAGTCAACCTCAACCCCTTCCTAAGCCAACATTAAGTGGAAATTCCGCATCCGAAGTCAATATGGTTGATAACTCTTCTCCAAATGAGATTTTGGGATGTGAGAATCAAGATTTCCTAGGGATTGAAAAGTTTTTGAAGTTTGGATGCTTCAATGGTGATGATACATGTGACGAATTGGTGACAATGAAGCCATTCTTTGAGAATGATGATGCCTGCAAGCTTAACAATGTTGCTGGGATGCTGAGAATGCAAGAGGGGTCTAAAATAAATTTCTTACACTTGAAGAAGCTCTTGCACAAACCCACCACGGAAACAACAAGGGCATTGGCTTTACTAGCCATTCATGGAGTTCCTTTACACAAAATAGGTGACTTCCTTCCATATCTCTTTAACTTTCTTTTATTCTTATATGTTCATATCTTTCGATTTTGTTCATATTTGATTTTTGCATTGAGGTGGAAAGATCCTCCTTGACAAATAGAGAATGGAAATGTCTAGCCAAAGACATTAAATGACGGCGCTAGATGGGAGGCAACCCATTATTTTATTTTATTTTATTTTATACCATTCATGCATTTAGCATTCTACATGCACCAATTGCACACGTGCACATTTAGGTTATTAATTTTCTTTCTCCGTTAGAAACAATTTTCAAATTTGCTCTTATTTTGGAAGAAAATTTGCTGCTGTGAATTTTTTGTTTGGACCTATAAAACAGGGTCCAATTGACCCTTATCCGGGTCGACACAGGAATTTTTGAACATTTGGCCAAAAGTTCCTGAGTCAATCCTAAAAAGGGTGAACTCAACCCTTTTCAGGTTGACTCAGAAAAACAAAAAAAAAATTTGTTTGATGAGTCAGAGTTTTTATTTTCAAAAAAAAAATCATTTCTTTTCTGACCTAATTTTTCTTTTTCCCCAAATTCTTCTTTTTCTTCCTCGACATCATTTTTTTTCTTCTTCCCTCTACCACCCGAACCATCACCTTCCTCCATCACCGACCATTCCCCTTTTTCTTTCTTCTTCTTCTCTTTTCCATCTTCAACCTCTCCTCTTCACCACCCCAAACCCGATCCTCCTCCCTCATTCTATCTTCTTCTTCCTTCCGCAGCCATCTTCTCCTTTCTCTGTCATCGATCAATCTCCCTCCATTTTTCTTTTACTTCTTTTCTCCTCATTCTATCTCTGATTTTCCTCAAACCCGACGCCGAATCTTCTCTTCACCGTCGCACCGGCCACGTCACTGACAAGCCCCGATGCCGCTAAGTCTTTCGATGGTGCCGCCCTCACCTTCTTCGATCGCAGAACCGACCTCCATCACATTACCAATTCTTCTTATTTTCACTTCGGTAACTCTTGTCCCATCTATGTTATCGAATAGGCTTTGCCTCTTTCAATTTTCTTCTACTGAATTAGTTGAATCATATGTTCTGACAAGAGGAACCTTAAGGGATTCTGGTGATGTTTGAAATTCTATTGTTTTGCGCAGTGTAGTTATATTACATGGTATTGGGCAAATTGCCATTCTCTTTTGCTATGGGCTATTGAATTTTGACAGTGGTTCCGATACACTGTCATTTTATTAGTCCTTCAATTTCAGTTTCTATTAAGAATGCTTTATGCCTCGGCTTTAACTGCACTTGACTTAGCTTCTTCCTGTTAATACTGACATTATGGTTTATTGGCACTACACCTTGGGCTTCGATTCAAATCTATGATGTTGGTGATCTCGGCTTGTTCATAAAGCTTTGACATTCTCCATTCTATTTAAAAATTTTCAGTTTTAAGTGTGTTGCAATTATAATCGGATTTTATTGAACCATTTGTCCTTCATAATGATTCTTGACATTGATTGGTTCTTTGAAATTCATTCATACTGAAAATTGAGATAGCATGGGGATGGTGCATATTGATAATGGAGTTAGTTAGTTTTTCTATCTTTTTCTTTAATTTTTCATTTTGCATATAGTTTGCATTGTAGCATGTTAATTAGCTTTTTAATTAATTAATTTTCGGATATTTCATGTTTTAGGACCTTATATAAGACATGCTATACTTTGTGCTTAATGCTATGTTTGCTTGATTTATTGGATTGGGTGCACACTTTCTTGATAGATTAAGTATTGCATATATCATGTTATTGATAATTGTTTCCCCACCTTTGTGCTTAATGTGTTGCTATTGATGTAACCATAAAGATTTTTAGAACAATTCATTGATTTTTCAAATTGTTTTCAAAAATTCTAAAATTGTTTTGAGTACACATTGTCTCATCTCTTTGATTTATCTATGAAAGCTAGTTTGACATGGTTTAGTTTAGTATTAAGGCATTTGTAATATATTTCAAATTTTCATATGCAAGATTATTCTTTGATTGAAATTTATATGGGAGTTTTTCATAAAGTATTACTTCTAGAACTTGCTTCACTATCCTTTCGAGGCGAATTATATATTTAGCTCATTATCTTTTATAGTATACACTTTTATGGAACTAGAAAATATGCATTTTAGGATTGAGTTTGAGCCTAATTTCTGCCATCCCTTTTGAAAGACCATAGTAGTGAACCTCATTGAGCCTTTTTCTTGGTTATAGCCGATATTTGATATATTCTTTGTTCTTAGCCACATTATCCCAAAGAACCCTAACCCTTTTAAAGAAAGACAAGTTTTCTCTTAGCCTTATTATCTCTTGATTGGTGAAGTTTGACTTGTTTTATTGTTGGTTCTTGGCTAAAGCATGAAAATGATCGGTTATTTGTGAGGAATTCCTACTATTCCTTAGTTGGAGATCCTATTTGAAGGGTTGAGTAGATGTCCAAGTGATTCAATTGAAAAGTGTTAATATATATATATATATATATATATATATAAAATGGACACTTGTGCATAAAATGCAACCACCAAGAAAATTCAAAAAAAAAAAAAGACACTTGTGCTTATAGTTATGGACATTCATTTGAGCATTCATTGTTTATGGTTAAGTTAAGAAGGAAGAAGAAAGTTGAAGTTTTTGGAGCCAAGTTTTGGGCTACTCATTGATATATTTGCCCATGATTATTTTCACTTCATCTTTCTTGAGATATTTTTGATATATCCTTTACCCTTTCTTTGATAGTCCACTTTACCCAATAGCCCCATTACAACCCTTATTATTAATGCATTCTAGTTCTTGTGTATACTATGTTTTATTTCATTTGAGCTAATATTTAGTGGAGATTGGATAGTTTTGCAAGCCTATGGTAAGTATACTATTATGAGTGGATTATAAATACCTATTAAGGTATGATGAACCCTATAATATTTTGATTTGATTTTTGAGCATATTTTTATTTGATTTATATTACATTTGAATTTTTACTAACCTTTACTATACCTTTCTACAATTAGTGGAGGAATTTTTGAGATAACCTTTTGTGTACTCCACATTTTCAAAATTCTTTTTGATCAAAACACATATTTGGTTGATTATTTTAGCAACTACTTTCACATTGAGGACAATGTGTTCTTTAAGTGTGGGGGAGGAAATGTCTATTTTAAAGGTCCATTCTTTGCATCTTTTACTAGAGATGGCTTTTTAAAAGGGTTTTTAAAATTTTTCAAAAATTTTTGCATTTTAAACCTTTCTCTAGTGAAATTCTTTTACATAATGTTTGTGGGTATCGTTCTAGTTAAGTAAGCCCTCAGGAGACTATACTCCTCCTCTAGGGACGCTTAGGGGTTTAAAGGCTTGTGGTTTACGCTAAAAACCACCGTGTACCTACGAAAGTGGAACTAAGTCATTTGTTGCATGTGATTTTCCTTTTTGATTTTAAAGTGTTTGTTTGCATATGCATATGTTTGCTTGTCTTTAGTTTTGTTTAAGTCTTTAGTTTTTGTTTTGTAATCTAGCTTGCAAGGGACTAGAAAGAATTTAGTGTGGGGGAATTTGTTAGACACATATTTTCCTATATTTTATATGTTAATTCTATTTGATTATGTGCCTATTTCTATGTACTTGGTGCTTAATTTATTCATATTTATGTTTTAGGTACATATTGGAGTGTTTCAAGGCAAAAGGAGCTAAATTGGAGCTATTTAGAACAAGTTGGAAAAAATTTTGTTTCAACCTGGAGCGGGTCGAAATCAACCTCAAACTCAACCTGCCGCGGGGTCGAAACAGGCTGCAAAATCAATTAAAGCTGGAAATTGCAAATCACGTGGGCTCAACTCTTTTTGACTGGAATTAATTCCAGCTGGACATGTAATTGGGCCTTGGAAAAAACTTGTAATATCCCATAATATTTAGAATTATTATCTTTAGGATTTTATTGGTGGCAAAATTGTAAATTGCAAAAACTTAGGAAATTAGGTTTACAATTAAAAAGGCAGCCGCATGCCTTGACGAATTGAACTTTTAATTCCAGATTTTGCTTTTAGGCTTAAAACACAACTTTGGAGCAAAATAGAGTTTTTCTCCATTCTTAATTCTTTTCTTTTCTAATTTAATTTAATTTTGAGACTTTCAATCTCTTGGGTATTTGATTTGTGAGGCTCTGCGCTTATTCATCTATCTTGTAAGTATTTCAATTTTCTCTGAATTATTTGAATGATTTTATGCTTGATTATTTAGAATGATCATCTATTTAATTAGATATGATTTCTATTGTTAGATGAGATTCTTATATGCAATCGTAGGTAATCAAATCCCAAGTAACAACTTAGAGTAGCCCTCTAAGAGAATCTTGAATATAGATTGAATGTTGCCTATATTAGTGAGCATTGTCTATTGTTGGCTAAAATCTTTCTAGTTCTTAAAGCAATGGGTTACTTGAATCTGGTAGACACTTGGAACTAGGTTAGTAAACATGTTAGGATTTAGTCTAAGACTTGCGTCATGACTAATGAAGACTAAGGAAAGATAGGGATTAATGGGCGTTTGACATTAATCTACGCCATCTATTTACCAAGTTAGATATTAATTGATGCCAAGGATCAAATCCTTTTAACCCAAGAGTGCGATTGTCTTGAAATTGAATATTTATTTAATTATTTCTTTAATCTCACTAGCTAGTATTTTATTTTGTGTTTTATTTAATTTAGTTAATTTCCACATAAAACCCACCATTTTAGTTTAATTCACAACTTTAGGAAATGTAATTAAAACAATAGTTTTCTGTGGGATCGACTCGTACTTACCCTATCTATAGGTTTTGTATGATTTTATTTTTGATGGAATACGACACCCATCAGTTGGGTAGCAAAACCAACTAATGAGATTTAAAACGGGCGGCAACTTATCCTCCATAGGTGTAGTATTTCATTTGCCATAATTTAATTAACCTCATTTCTTGCTCATCACAAAAGGAAAGAAAAAAAAAGAAGGAAACTCTTACAACAACTAGATTAATATCCACAATTAAATATGTTCAATTATGGGCATTCGATTATGGGCAAACGTGACGTTTCAAAATTGGTTTAATTGAGGATAAATTGGTTCAATTAAGGACAAACCATCAATTTAGATGGCGAGGGCACCCCATCCTCCATGGTTGGGTAGCAAAACCAACTAATGAGATTTAAAACGAGCAGCAACCTATCCTCCATGGATAGGTATAGTATTTTTCATTTGCCATAATTTAACCTCATTTCTTACTCATCAAAAAAGGAAAGAAAAAAAAAGGAAACTCTTACAACAACTAGATTAATATCCACAATCAAATATGTTCAATTATCTCATCACAAAAGGAAAGAAAAAAAAAGAAACTCTTACAACAACTAGATTAATATCCACAATTAAATATGTTCAATTATGGCCAACCGTAGCATTTCAAAATTGGTTTAAATTAAGGGAATAATGCTTCTTGCCCCTCCATTTTGTCACACACAATGCTCCCTCCTAATGTGTCCATCACACATTAGGTCACATGTCTTCTCTCTTTCTTTCTTTTTTTCCTATTTTTATTCTTTTTATAATTAAGTTTAGCCTTAATTTCAATAAGTTTAGCCCCAAATTAAAATTTTATTTTTATTTTAAGGGTAAATTTCAAAATTAATAATTTACTGTTATAGGGTTTTAGAAATTAAAATTTTATTTTTATTTTAATGGTAAATTCCATAATTAATAATTTATTGTTATAGGGTTTTAGAAATAAAATATATAATTAATTCACTAAGTTTAGCCCAAATTAAAATTAAAATTTTATTTTAAGGGTTAGAAAAATTAAAATTTTGTAAATGATGTGTTGGGACCAATAAAATAATAACATGTGTCCTGATGTGTGATTGACACGTCAGGGAGTAAAATTGGGGTGTGGCACTAGGAGGGGCGCCTAGCGTCACTCAAATTAAGGACAAACCATCAATTTAGATGGCGTGTGGATTATACATGCTAAAACGTTATTCTTTTTTCAAAAAAAAAAGACATAATCTTTCTCTTTGTTTTTTTTTAAATTTATTTTCTTTTTATATTGATTTTAAATAGTTATTAAATTTAATATACATATATCACAATTAAATATAATTTTTTGATATTAAAATATAATTAAATAATTAATTAGTTTCAATATTATTTTCTAACTACAAATATTTTTTATGCCAGAGAAAAACTACAAATATTTTTATTAAATTCACTCACCCGATCTAATTCATTAAGAAGACCAATCGATAATTCAAGTTATCACTGTTGAGGCCAAATAATGTTGAGGCTTCAACGTGGAGCTCCAAGTAGCCTGCAAGATAGAAAACGCATTAGAAAGGGTCCCCCGGGGATGCTGGAGGGACCTCCTCCGACGGTCATTGGGCACACTCCCTCTTCCGATGGTGGGCGCGCGGCGTCCTCTCCCGACGATGGGCGTACGGCGCCCTCTTCGAAGATGGATGTACGACGCTTTTTTCCAAGATGGTGGATGCACAATGCTCTCGTCCAAAATGGTGGATGTATGGCGCTCTTGTCCAAAATGGTGGATGTATAGCACTCTCGTCCAAAATGGTGGATGTACAGCGCTCTCGTCCAAAATGGTGGATGTACAGCGCTCGTCCAAAATGGTGGATGTACGGCGCTCTCTTCCAAGATGGTTGTACGATGCTTTCTCTTTTGATATCCGAACGTTCTATGTTTTGCGATTTTCGGGCAAAAGTGTATTATGCCTTTGGGACTTGGGGTGTGTTACATTTTTCGGATTCCGAGAGCATGTTACCGCTTTGCCATCTAGGGGGTGTACTACCACTTCGTGAGTTTGGAGGGCATACTACCACTTCGTGAGCTTTGGAGGGCGTACTACCACTTCTTGAGCTTTGGAGGGAGTACTACCACTTCGTGAGCTTTGGAGGGAGTACTACCACTTCGTGAACTTTGGAGGGAACACTACCACTTCTTGAACTTTGGAGGGAGTACTACCACTTCGGGAACTTTGGAGGGAGTACTACCACTTCGTGAACTTTGGAGGGAGTACTACCACTTCGTGAACTTTGGAGGGAGTACTACAACTTCCCGAACTTTGGAGGGAGTACTACCGCTTCTTGCTCTTTGGGGGGCGTACTACCACCTTTTTTTTTTTTGCTTTGCCATGACTTGGCATTTTTGCTCACTATTGATTTTGCGCATGTGGCATGTTAATTTTCACACAAGTCGGGCAACATTATTGCACTCGTATTTTTTTGCATCTGCTCTTTTTGAGAGGTTGTGCGTTGGGTTTTGTTCCCACGAGTTATATTTTGTGGTCTCGATTGTTGATTCTCTTATGGAATTCGAACGTGAGTCCATCGGTGTCTTGGTGGAGCTCTTCCCTTATGGATGTGATCTTTAAGAAGATCTGGTCGTACGCCCCGGTTAGCAGTGTAGTCTTTTTGAGACTTTATCGTACGCCTTGTTGCTTTGTCCAAGGCTTGTATTTTGTGGTCCCGATCGTTGATTCCGTTATGGAATTCGAATGTGAGTCCACCAATGCCTTAGTATAACTTTCCCTTGGTGGAGATTGTATGATCTTTTAGAAGATCTGGTCGTACGCCCTTGGTGAGAGGTGCTTTTTTTAGGTTTTGCCGTACGCCGTTTACTTTTCTAAGGCTTTTATTAGCGTCTTTTTCCCACTCATTAGGGGATCATGGCATGCTATTATTGTATTTGATGCTTTTGTTGGTTCTACTGTGAACTAATGGTCCCATTTGGACTCTATCTTGGTTGTATGCCTTTGGAAATTTTTGTAGGCGGTATGCCTTTAGGAATTTTATCTAGGCTGTATACCTTTAGATATTTTATTTGCTACACGCCTTTGGAAATTTTATCTAGGCTGTATGCCTTTGAAAATTTTATCTAGGTTGTATGCCTTTGGGGTAGGCTGTATGCCTTTGGGGGGTGCCCATTTTAGGTTGTACGACCAATGGATGCTTGTTTTTCTTCTTGCACGTGTGGGGGATGCCCATTGGATCGTGTGACCGAGGGTTGCTCAGTCTTCTTATTGCATGAGTGGGGGATGCCCACTGGGCCATGTGACTGAGGGATGCTCGATTTACTTATTACATGAGTGGGGGATGCCCGCTTGGCCGTGCGACTGAGGGATGCTTGATTTACTTATTACATGAGTGGGGGATGCCCGCTTGGCCGTGCGACAAAGGGATGCTCGACTTACTTATTACATAAGTGGGGGATGCCCGCTTGGCCGTGCGACCGGGGATGCTCGATTTACTTATTACATGAGTGGAAGATGCCCGCTTGGCCGTGCGACCGAGGGATTCTCGGTCGTTATTGTTTTCCATACATAATGCTAGTCGAAACAGCATGATGCTTTACGTGGCCAATCTTAGGCCCATACTACCACCAAAAATGATAAAAGGTATGTGAGGCATGCATAACTTTTTTTTTGGTATATACATATATCATAATGGTATAAATATGACATAGTATTGGTACATCTGTTTTGAGAAAGAATAGGCTAAAGCTGACTCCAAAATTGGAAAGAGCATGCCTGAAAACCTTTGGAACCGGTCTAAGATTTCAAAAAAAACTGGTGCAAAACAAACCAAATTGACTAGTTTTGATTTTTGGGTCTGGATCGGTTCGGCCACACGACCGAACCGACCTGCTGGCTTGTCATACAGCTAGATCAACTAGCTGGCGTACGACAAGGCTTGATAGCTTTTATTCAACTTTTTGTTTGGCTTTGATTTCTAAAGAAAAGAAAGGGTGGGGCCGAATGCCATGGTAATTGGCCATTGTTTCCACGTCAAATTTGGAGAGAAGGAAAATCTGTGGGGTTGATCAATTGGCTTTTTTATTCTTTTTATATATATAATATAAATATATATATATAGAATATGGAGGCGGGACCCGATCACATGGGTTTGCTT
Source organism: Corchorus capsularis (assembly GCA_001974805.1). Taxonomy (NCBI): domain Eukaryota; kingdom Viridiplantae; phylum Streptophyta; class Magnoliopsida; order Malvales; family Malvaceae; genus Corchorus; species Corchorus capsularis. The sequence goes on from AWWV01008729.1 coordinate 19,003, forward strand.
TTTGTTAATTTCAAACTTCAATAATATGGAAAGGTGCTATTGTTGAGGCCAAATAATGTTGAGGCTTCAACATGGAGCTCCAAGTAGCCTGCAAGAGAGAAAACCCGTTAAAAGGAGTTCCTCGGGGATGCCGGAGGGACCTCCTCCGACGGTCAAGTCAGTGAGGTGTCCTCTTTGAGTGTGGTGAGAGTTGGAGAGTATGAGCTTGTGCTCTCTCCTCTTATGTCATGTTATGAGATCTTATGAGTTTATGAGTCATACCTTGGCTATATATATACCTTGTATGAGGCCTGGGCCTCCTTTGGCTAGTGGGCCTTGGACCCAAATATAATATGCTCAACAATTGCCCCCCAGTCGTGAGGATGGTTATAAAGTGACCGGACGAATGGCCTGCCTCCGAGTATTCTGTGGGCGGGCGGACGGGTGTTCTTGTTGAGGAGTTGGTGTTTCCCATGTTTGCTCTTCCTAAGTAGTCTTGAACTTGCCCCCCAGTAGAGGTCTACCATGTGGTGAGCGGTCATCGCTTGGTGATGATGGACTTCCTTTGAAGGTCTACCGTGCTCATGGCTGACTGGCCTTCTCTTGGTGGTCTCCCGCCTTCTGTGGTGAGCGACCTTCACTTGGAGATCTACCACGCTTAATGGTGAGCACACTGCCACTTTGGATGGGGCCCATGGGGGTGTGCTCCCGCTTCCGATGGTGGGTGCACTCCTACTTTTGATGGTGAGCATTCTACCTCATTTGATGGTGAGCATTCTCCCATTTTTTTTTTATGGTGACTTGTCTTCTCGTGGTCAACCACTTTCAATGATAATGGGTCTTCTTCCTTTTTTTTGTTTGGAACGATCATCTCTTTCGTGATCTTGCGAGAGCGTTCCACAATTTGGGATATTCGAGTGTTCCATACTTTGCGATAAGTAGTCATTCTACGCTTTGGGGTCTCCAAGTGTTATACGAATTTTTGTCTTCGAGAGTGTACTACCTCTTCGCGATCATTGGGAGCGTACTACCGCTTTGCGGTCTTTGGGAGCGTACTACCGCTTTGGGAGCGTACTACCGCTTCGTGGTCATTGGGCACACTCCCTCTTCCAATGGTGGGCGCGCGGCATCCTCTCCCGAAGATGGGCGTACGGCGCCCTCTTGCGATGGTGGGCGCGCGATGCTTTCTTGTTATGGTGGGCATGCGGCACCCTCTTCCAAGATGGTTGGCGTACGACGCCCTCTTCTATGATGGAGCTCCACTTTGAAGTCTCAACATTATTTGGCCTCAACAATCACATTAAATTAGAATATCTCAATCCTAATTTTAATGTGTCTACTTCTCTAGTGCTTGGTTCAAACTTCATCTGTTGATCCTTCACACAAACCCATGATCCCTATAGAACCTTCATCTTAATTAGCAGGGACATCTCACAATTGCTTTCGTTGAGAATTTAGGTAGATTATTGGTATATATGGGAGATATGGTGAAGACTTCTGTCAACATTTGATAGAACATTGTGTTGACCATTTATAAGTTTATTCATTTTTTTTTCCAATTGACTTTTAATTTGTTGACATTTACATACACGTACATAAAGGAAAGGGCAAATCAAAAATTACAATTAAATAAAAATACATTCTTTTAAACATTTTTTCATGCCAAAAAGTTTCTAAACAAAGAAAAAAGGAAAAGAATTTAAGAAAACGTACATAATTAAAATTTGCAATCACCTTATTATACTCTAAGCTTACCCCCTAATTAGAAGGATGATATACAATGGGAATTATGAACAAATCATTTTTCCTTCTCATACTTAGGCCAAAACTTTCAGCCATGTCCAAGTCTTCAAACTTGCTTCCATTTGGGAGCTCCCAATCAAAATGATATAGCAATTTTGCAAGGGGTAACTCCATGCTGGGCAGTGCAAACGAAATCCCTGGACAAATCCTCCTCCCGGCACCAAATGGAATATATTCAAAATTCATTCCCCTAAAATCAATAGAAGTATCCAAAAACCTTTCGGGATAAAATCTTTCGGCTTCTTTCCAATACCTTGGATCTCTTCCCATGGCCCATGCATTAACTATAACTCTTGTCTTTGCAAGTACATCGTATCCACTTATCACACAATTTTCGTCACTCTCTCTTGGTAGTAGAAGAGGTACTGGCGGGTGTAATCTCAGAGTTTCTTTTACAATTGATTTCAAGAGTTTCAATTCATGAATCCCGGCTTCGTCAACCTTTCCTTTTCCATCGAAAACATGTCTCACTTCGGCTTGTGCTTGTCTCATCAAACTCGGGTTTCTTAACATTTCTGACATTGCCCACTCTATCGTTGTTGATGCTGTCTCACTCCCAGCTCCCAAAATGTCCTAAAAACATGAATTAATTAATTAGATGTTTTAATTAATTACGTCGGTTTCACCAAAATTCATTACGCATTGAGCTAAAATTGATACTCATACTTAATTATAAGTCACAATCTAGTCAAACATAGTTTATCTTTGACCATTATTTATAGAAAAATATTTAAAATCAAAATTTTAAAAGTTATTAGCTAGAAAGTATATAAATTAAAGTTTACAAGTATATATTATTTTAAAAGACTATTTTGATTTATATTATTTTAAAAAAAAATTGGTCAAAGTCAAAAGAATTTTTTTTATGACTTATAGTTATAATAACAAGGAATGGGTATCTACGTACGTACCAAGATAACTGCTTTGATTTTGTCGTTCGTTAGAGGGATTTCATCATCGGAATCTTGAAGTTTAAGAAGGACATCAAGAAGATCTTCGTCTTCGTGTTGATCATTAGGGTCGTTTTCTAATTTCCTGTTCATGAGTTTCTCTTTGTGCTCGATGACGAAGGTTTCAAGAATCTGATCGGAAGTTCGTTGCAACTTCTCGAGTTGAATCCTAACTCCACTGAAAAGTTTAAGTAATTTACTAGAAGGATACAAATCAGCCAAGCAAAAACCACTAGCCAGCTTCGTGGATTCAGCTACGACCCTTATAATTTCTTCTTGGCGTTGGCTTTTATTTCCGAAGGCAGCCCTTGAAGTAATCCCATAAATCATTGAGAAAACTTTCTCACTTAGATTGATCAATTTGCCTTCGTCCGAAGCTATGGTGTTAATTAAAGCTGAAACTTCGTCTTCCCTAATGGATCGAAATGATTGGACACGACTTGGACTCAAAAGCTCCATCGTACAGATTTTCCTTAACAGCTTCCAATAGTTGCCATGTGGTGAAAAGACGATGCTTACAGCATTGTATGACAAAATCGTAGGAGCAAGAAGCCTTGGCCTTTGGGCAAAGATGGTGCCATTGTCTTTTAAAACTTCTTTTGCAATTTCTGGAGACGAAATCACAATGGTGGGAACTTCACCTAGTTGAAGATGCATTAAAGGTCCATATTTCATGGCTAAATTTCTTAGAGTTTGATGGGGCAAAGGGCTAATGAGTTGATGCATGTTACCTATGAGAGGCAGTTTTCGTGGCCCTGGAGGAAACTTTGGTTTGGGGTTTTCGGCAAAAAAATTTGATCCAATTTTTAGAATTTTGAATACCATGAAAAGGAAAAGGAAAGTGAGGAGTAGGGTGGTGGAGGAGGGAAATTGAAGCTCCATGATGCTCAAAGAAAATGAAAGAAATTGCCCTTTTCTAATTCTTTTTCCCGTTGGTAAAGATTGTTAAAACTTTAAGGTTTGATATCCTTGGGTTAGTATGAATTTAATTAGGACCTTTATATATACTTGAGATATTTATCGTTAATTACAAGTTTTTGAATAGTTAAATTGATCAAAGTTGATTAGTTCTTTTGCCAAAGATTAAAATTGTGAAAAAGGAGAAGAGAATTATGCGTACAAGGTCGAAACTCTAATCACCTTATAGCAATTCTGAATGGGAAGTTGAACCTTTTTGATTTCATACTTCTCCCACCTGATCATTTTGATGGCTCTTTCACCAAACTAAGGACATATAGCAAAACATCTTGAAATGAAACTCTTTAATTAACTAATTATATATTTGGCCAAAAAAAAAATTTTAACTAATTATATATATATATATATATATATATATAGTTTAACCACATACGCCTCCACTTTAGAATCGGTCACTTTTAGCAATCAACTTAAAATTCATATATACATGTAGCCATCTCTTCCCTCTCACTTTACTTTCCATTTTTTCCTTTGGGGGTTTTTTTTTCTTCCTCCTCCTTGACTATTACTTACGTTTTCCGTATTTCTTTTGTTTTACAATTAATAACGTCAAATCTATTAATCTATTTGTGCTATGAGTCCCAAGATCTTTAGATCAAGTTTGTTTGAATTTGTTTTTTCAGTAAGTTTTTCCTAGTTTACATATCATTGTTTTCAAATCGTCATTAGAAAGAATATGCAACAATGAAAACGAGGAGGTGTCGCACGTGCTAAAAATTTATAAGGAAAGTTCGAAACTTCAAATCAGTCCGATGATTCAGATCATAAAGCGAAGCAAGATGATCAAGATCTACACGTGAAAAAAAACACTATTTTCAATCCATTAGTAATTTCATTTTTACGAATGAAAATTATATTATCTTTTTAGACCAAAAAAAAAACTTAATCATATGGATATGTAAAATACAGGATTTCCAATCCTAGCAGGAAAGGGAGGGAAACAGATACTCAATTTAAAATGAGTAAACAGAAAAGAATATTTAATGAAACAAGTGATCACAGCAATTCAAATCTAAGGATTTTTATATTATTCTTAAAATCAAGAATTTATTTGAAGTATTTGTATTTGACACTGTCCTAAAAATTATGCTTTTCTAGAAAATAGATCAAGAGTCTTATATATTAGCCAACTCTTACAATCAAGTTACACTATATTTTACTAGTACTTTAGATTCTTAGAATCTGTAAAAGCTTACCTACTCTTGTTTTGTTCTTATTAGTTAATTAATATTAGATTAGATGTCAAAGTTTTTGTTTTCGTTGTTAAGCTGCAAATTAATCAATCATTCCACATATGGGCCATGGCAGCCAGACATTGTTGTTACCTTTTTAGTTTCTTGCTTTGCATATTTAATTTTTTTTTCCTTGTGTTTCAACTATATATAAATATCTTTTTATAATGAAACGCGTTTGTAAGTCATGTAATATTATATTTTTATATCAAGGGAATGTACCAAAAATTCTAAAAGGGAAACTATATACTATTTATTTATTTATCATGGGATGTTGACAAATTTCTTGTTAAATTTTGCTGCCATCAATCGTTTCTACCGTCAATTCCTTGAATGTTGGCATGGTCATGATTCAAACTCCCGCGTATTCCATTCTTATAGGTAATTGCTTTTTTAATGGAGTCGATTTTCAATTCTTTGAGCTGCAACAACTAGCACGAAATCGAAATCAGACAATAAATTAAATGTAAAAAGATATGAGCGATTTCTGTGGTTCGAAGCGGTTCGGTTAATACAATAAGGAGAGTGAGAGAAAGAGAGAGAGTTCTTATTCTTCTATTGAGGAGGCAGGGCTTGCTTTTGGCAGGACGGCTAATGTTAATAGAATAGAAGATGGGTGGCTAAAAATCCTATAAAGGCCTAAACTTTTGCGGGTTTTTATCAATTTAGGCTTATTAATTAATTAATCTGATTGTGACATTTTGGGCCTATATCTATGCTGAGGTGAGCAAATAACGTCTAAATCCTTTATACCTAATCATTCTAATTACAAAATTCTAAAATTTTGCTTTAATTAAAAAATAAATGACTGTTAAACCCCTCATTAAGGTTGTACAAAATTACAAATAGCCAGTGAGGTTTCATCATGATCCGATGACAGGACCAATGATGGAAGTTGTGTTACATACATCCCCGCACCGGTTAAGAGGGCACATTTACCCAATAGAGCAATTTAGGTGTTGTACTTAGTGGGTAAAGGAAATTCGAAGGGCCTTATAGTTGGTGGGTATGTCAACATGTAATTTTAACGCGTAAAATTATTGAAGAAAAAATTGAAGAGCCACTTTTAATCTTTTGTAGCAAAAAATTAAAGAATCATTATTGAATAAAACCCTCTGCACCCTGCGTTCTACCACAGATCACCTTAGGAAAATGTCTTAAGGTCGATTTCTGAAATATTTGGTTTGGACCTTAGTTCAGACTCAATTGCCAATAATTCAAGGTAGACATCTATTGCACCAACCACTAATATGGTGATAATTCAGAGATTCTTAAAAAACCCTATCACAAGGAAATCTTGATATGAGGGACTTGCATGGTATTTATTTTATTGACTAAACCTTGAACTAAAATTGCACCTAAATTTTAGGAATTGATTTAATGCGACACAATAATTCCTCCTAAAAAGATATATATATATGGCCTAACATATTTTCATCCCAAATTAATATTGATACTTTTATTATCATTCCTCGCGTTCTTTCAATTTAAGGAAATTCAATCATGTATGCATCAAATACTTAGTATGATTCTGTATTTCTATGGGTTTAAATTCTATTAGGATCATCTTAAAAAGGGGTGTTTTTAGGATTCTATTAGGATGGTGCCACCTAATCAAATTTGAATCATCATCAAATCCTAATTTACATCCTACCACACATAATTAAATTTTTATTAATTACCTTAACCTGATCTTAACCTTAGTTAAATAAGTTTTTGTTAAATAATTTATTTTTCTCATGACTCATAATTTGGATATATTCTAAACTAATTAAATTAATTTGCCACTAGTAAAGAAAAAAAAATCTGTTTCACATTCAAAACCAATTTTAATGTGAAAAAAAAGTTACATTATAAGGTAAATACAAAATTTATTTAAAAATTATTAAAAAAAAGTCACGTTGCAAGTAAAAAAAGTAAGTTAAAAATAAAATAAAATTTATATTAATAAAATTATTCAATTTTAACTAAGGTTAAGATATAGGTTAAGGTAATTAATAAAGAGGTATGGTAGGGTTTATATTAGAATTTGATGATAATTCAAATTTGATTAGGTGGTATCATCCTAATGGAATCCTAAAAACACCATTTTTTATTTTTAAGATGATCCTAATAGAATTTAAACTGATATTCCTATTCATAACAAGGTAAAATGGGATAGTTGTGACTGTTTTGATGGAAATTAGAAACAAAATATATATAATTATAAACAAAAACATCAAAAATCATGTTATTATATGATTTTATTCCTAACAAGGTAAAATGGGATAGTTGTAACTGTTTTGATGGAAATTAAATTAAATTATAAACAAAAAAAAAAATGCTCTATCTTAACAGGAAGAAAACCACCATTTCAGACTTGAGGATGCAATTTTGAGAATAGTTATTGAACTTCAAATGCCATAAATTAATGCTATACAATTTGTTATTCATATGGCCTTATGCTGAAAAGTTAAAACCCTTGATTTAAATGAACAAAAACAGAAACAAGGCAAAGGAAAAATGTGCCTGTAAACAAGGTGAATCCAAGAGCCGCTGCAATTAAACTTACAAGCTCAAAAATTTGTGACATTTCCAACTCTCTCTTGACTTTATAGTTATACCCTACTGATCTATAATTCCAACCATTATTATTATATCTCTCCACTCTCTCTTTGATCTTAACCTGCTCTATCCTCTCTCTAAGAACACCCAAATTCGCGTCGACGCTGTTGCTTGATCTACCTGCAGCCATGCCATTACAGAAACATATATTATAAATCTAAATAAGACATCAAACTTGAAATATAAAAGGGTGAATTTTACCTTAAAGCAAATCTCTTTTTCAAAAATATATACCTTCATGATCTCTAAAGCTCTGAGCTCTGACTTGCAATGCTTGAGGTCTTGTGTAATATTGCTTGAAAGAGCACGGTCGAATTGTGACATAAGAAAGTAGAAAAGAAGCCATTAATTTTTGCTGATTCGCCAATTATCATATGAAACTCATTAAATCAATATTGAAACAATGAAGACATATATATGCACACTAATTAATCAAGTTGTTAAAGTGATATATATATAATTCCATTGGAGATTAGTGGTTGGTAGCTATTCTTTGGTTCATATGAAGGGGCAAAATAAATTGGCTCAATGATCAGTATGTACTAGGGAAAAGTAAGCTATTTGTTATGTAAATCCTGGGCTAGCTAGTATATATGGTGTGGTTTCATTTAATAAATGGTCTGCTTCTTCCCATCAAAAACAATAAAAGAATTTTAAGTTAGGTTTTCTATTTCCATTAAAATTTTTGTTGAGCAAATTAAAGAGAGGCTGCTTAATTAATTGGTTTGGTAGCATTTTCTAAAATTAAATAAACATGTTAAATGTCTCATGTGTCATGGCATTATTTATCATGATATGTAGCTATACTTCATGACAAAATTTGAAACATGATAATCAATTAAAGAATTGGTTATTACAAATAAAAATAAAAAGATATAATCAAATTGGAGGATAATGAGCAATATGAATTTGTCTGTTGTTACAGATTAATCATTATTTAAATTAAATTGATCTACTTGCTAATGAGGGTCCAATCGTAGTAATAATAATAAAATAATAATAATAATAACAACAACAACATGATATAACATGTATTTAAATTTAAATTTGTTTCATTTACCCGTGCTCTTTTAATCATCACTAGAAAGTTGGCCATGCGCATAGTCAGAACTCTTTGTGAGAGTGTTTGTCTTGCTTCATGCAAGTTTCTTTATTTTCTTCTTCTTCATTTTCACAATTTGGTATATTGCTTCCTGTCCTTAATGATCATGGCAGAAGATTTAGACAACATGTGAAATTTCCATTAGGAGAAGAGGAAAACAATGTTGTTGAGAGCAATCAATCTTGGGTTGATGAAACCGCTAGGAAATGATTGACAGAATTCTTTCATTTTGGTCGTCAACTTGCAACTTAAACACCCTTAATTCATAGTAATTCACCCATATGGCGTTAGGCGAATTTAAGAAAGGTTCAAGATTAAGTTGGAATGGAACCTAGTTTGTTGAAGAAACTATGCATCTATCTAGCCTATTTGTTGTTTTTTCCTTTTCACATTATTACAGTGTTGTTAATGTTTTGGATCATAGTATAGCACAATTAGATTTTGGCAACTAACTATGCTTGGTATGGGGTTCTTTCACCATACGTTTGTAATTCAGTATCATTACTTTTCTCTAATTGGGTTTGGTTCGTGGAATGTAGTAGGAAAGTGATGGGAATGTCATTCCCACCTAAATTTCCATGCCTAATTAAACATGAAAATTTAGGTGAAAATGACATTCCCATCATTTTTCCACTACATTCCCCGAACCAAACCCAACCTTAAAAAAAACATGTATTTAAATTTTATTTTGAAAAAATGACGTGCTATAAAATATATTAATTAATAAGACAATGTTTGTCATGTTTGGAAAATAGAAATCACAATTGTTTTTTCTTTTCAATATCGACTCACAGAAGTACACAGAAGGAAAAAAAAAGTTAATATTAATAGAGTAAATATAAATTTGTGTGATATAAATTAAATTGTTAATCATGAAAAATTTGTGCATGTCATCCGCTGTAGCACATTCCGGGTTCAAATCCCGGCAGTGGAAATTTATTTTTTAATTTTTGAAAAATATTATTGGCCACCGGTACCATCGTATGGTAATTTGTTCAAGAAAAAAATATATTTCTGTATTTTCTTTCCAAGAAAGTCTCTGTTTTGATGGATAAGAACTTGGAGTATATTGTTATTTTTGTAAAAATTAATTAAACTGATATTGATGTCTACGGATTGAGTCATTATTGCACCTTTGGCACCTTATGTTTAGTTTGAATTCATCTATTTCAGTGACTTATTTTACAAGGACAAAGAAAAGTTTAAGAGAGATGGGTGGGGCAAAGCAAAGGAAAGGAAAGGAATGCAATGGTTGGTGGAAGAGAAAAAAGAAGTTAATTAGTGTGATGATGACAATGATGGGTAGGTTACAATCTTTGATTAGGATCCTGTAATTCAATCCCTTTTTCATAAGATGATGAGTGGGGTTTGGTCCATGAATTTTTTAAGGATAGCACATATAGTATATAGTAACAAGCATATTGATCAGTTACCATCAAAGCAGTAGAGGCTTTTCTTCAATCATCAGGCTTTAATCGAACTTTTATTTTATTGCTTTAATTCCCAAGAAGGATATTCCAGATAGTGATGCAATGTTGTGTATAAGATAAAGATAGCTTCCAAAGTTTTGGTTAACAGCAGATTGCAGCTCTGCCAATTTTGAGCCCAGTGATCTTCAATGAGGGAGGAAGCTCTCAACTAAAAAGGAATGATTTCCAATGTTGGTTGCTGATCTTATTGATTGGAGGAGGAAAGTTTGGGCCATTTGGGCATTACTCTTTCTACACAGGAATTGGGATGTTTTACTTTTTTACTTGTTCTAAAGATAAACCAATCTGGAAATTTGGTTCTTATACCAGTGCCACAGCTTCAGCCTATCGTCTTCACGAAACAGAGCGACTCCAGCAGCATCCTTTAAATTATAGGAATCCTCATTGGTCTAAGGAACAATGGATGTCATTATGGAAAGCTAAATTGCCTCAGAAAATTATCATCTTCTTATGGAAGATTGCCAATGATTCTTTGCCTGTGGCATTGGTTTGGAGCTGACCAAAAGAGGTATGACTATCTCTCCTAATTGCACTCACTGTGATTCTATCGGGACAGATTGAAACTCTTGAACATTTGTTTCTCTCCTGTGATTCTGTACGACCTGTGTGCTTTGCTTCTTCATTAGGATTGAGGATTGATAATTTCCATATTACTTGTCTTTCACAATGGATTAGTAGTTGGATAACTGAAGTACCATTCAGCAACTCAAGCTTCTCGGGTTTTATAAGAGTTTCATTAAGGTGCAGATTTTTTTTGGAAACATTCTCATCCTCTACAAAACAAAACAGTCTGCAACAACTCGCTCAACAAGCTTCAATTCGGATCACAAGAATGACGTGGCCTTGGATTTGGATTTGCTTCCTCTCATTCCTATTTTGAAGTGGTGATTGATTTGTTCAAAGATTTTTTTTTTTACTGGTATGGTACTAAGTATAAAGTAACTGTGTAGCTTTACATACAGCTGTTTAAGATGTCATTTCTTCAATTTTCCCCTCTCCATTGAGGTACACAGTTAATCTGATCAAATCACACATAAAAAGAATTATACTATTAATAACAATAAAGAAGAAATAACAATGGCAGCTTCTTCCATCTCTCCAGTCCATTAACCCAATTTTATTCATTTTATTAATTTTTGCTGTTTCTGGAATCATAGGCAAGGTGAGATCATTGATGCCAGCTTCCTCTAAAGATGACATGACAGTATTCATATGAGAGGCACAAAAATATGTAAGATTTCTGATCACAGGAATATAAAGAAATAACACAAATTAAAGTAAAAATTGCTATCAGTTTTATTCATTCTTCACAACAACATTGGTATTTAATTATGTACAATATATATGACCATGTCAAGAGACAGCAAGTCATAACATTTAACTGGGAAAAGCAAGAAACTAGACCCTTAAGTTTTCTATATACACAAGACCAAATTCATGAACAGAACCAAAGCAGGCAGAAACAAGTAGTTCAATTCTAATTTCAGTATGCTCTAGGCTAAACCATATATAGGCTGCAGGAAAATGCTGCAAATCAAAGGGCGTAAACTTTAAAGCAGCTTCTTTAGTCTTTACTGTCTAGGAAGAAAGAAGCCTTACGAATGTCAATTCTGTATCCTGGAAAATGATTGCTCTTGCATCTGCAGCAGTTGATGAAAAGAATGTACAGTCTTCTAGTCTATTTCTCGTATCACTATCACCGAATATGGCTAATATGAGAAAATGGCATGTTCTTCCTCCCACTTGCAGCAGATTTAGAAACCTTTGGGACCCCAAAAACATTCCATAATTTCAGTGTCTCATCCTCTGCAGCAGATAAAACTTTGCAGCCATCAGGGCTCTGAGCCATGTGAAGCACTCTAGAAGTATGTTCAGTTAGCTCTGCCATCTTTTACATTGATGGATACTTCCAAAGAGTTAATTGATTCTCAGGAGATCCATGAGAGCTCAGAAGCTCTCCCTCATTCTTGCTCCACAGCAAAGCAGAAACTTGAGAACCAGTTACCACTGAATTCAGGCATGCACCAGTATGTGAGTTCCAAAATTTGATGGTTCCATCACCTTCACCACCACCAGTGGCCAGCAAATTGCTTTGGAAAGGGCACCAGGACATGGCTTTGACAGCAGCATTATGATCCTCCAACCTGTGTAGCCATTGTCTCGGTGAATTTGAAGATGCCATGGACCTGTCCCATATGTGAACAAGGTTGTCATTGCCTCCACTGGCTAGTTGCTGCCCAGAAGTTGACCATTTCAGGCCACAAACCTCTAGCCGGTGCCCTCTATACGTTCCGACAACATGGGAAGGAATCCTTACATCATTGTTTACAATTTGTCCATCCATTCCTCCTGTTGTAAGGATGTTATTGTTCTTCCATGCCAAAGAACCCACCCTTCCGCTGTGACAACCTATCAGAGTTCGAACCTTTCTGTTGGAAACAGAATCCCACACTTGTATTTCAGAATTGTTCAACCCAATTGCAAGATGTTGACCATCAGGTGCCCAACTGACACTTGTTACAGGGCCAATCTCATCATCCACAGTAACAAGTTCTGAGGTTGAACTATCAGAAGCATCCCACAAATACACACGATTTCCCAATGCAATTGACACAACATTATTGCAGCCCCAGTCCAATCCGTTAAGATAAAAATCATCCACAATATCTGGAGCATCCAATGTTCTTTCAGATTTCTGGGGAATGTGTCTTTGAGGCTTGGATTTGGTGGAGTGAACCGAAGTAGATGAGTTCTCCGGAGGGAAGAAATCAACAGGTTTTGGTGGCTTCTTCCTGAAAGCCAGAATGCGGGTCCGATTCATGTTCAAGGCTTCGGCTAGAACCTTCTGGTAGGCGGAGGGCTCACCCTCTGACTCTTTGATTTTGTTTCCCTCCGTTGTTAACATGTAATGAGCATAGCTGAAATCCATTGCAGATCTCATAGGAATAAATCGGTCGGAAAGCTCAGAATTCTTCTTCTGTAAATACTTTTCCCGAAGAGGGCATCTTGGTTGCCCCTTCGATCTTGAATAAGAAATTGAGGATCCTCCAAACATGGCTTTATGTACCCAAAGAAAACAGAACAGAGACAGAGGATGCAAATACTAGTAATACTAAATAGCAGTAATAACAGAAAATTATGCAAAAAAAAAAAATCAAAGCAGAGAACGGCAAATAATAACCCTAAATAGCGGTAACAACAAACAAACAATTAGGCAAGAAATTAAAACCAAACCCTAACCTGCAATATTTTAAATCAGAGATAAGATCAGAGATTACCGAAAGAGAGAAGATCGGATATAAGCGATGATCGCCGAGAAGCAACGTGCAGCGAAAAGAAAAGAAAAGAAAAGAAACAGAGGAAATTGAGCAATTAAGTCGCAGAAAAGAAAAGTTCTTCTTAAACTTGAAAAGGAACTCTATTTATATAGAGGCAGAGGCCGAGCCGCTATAAGTTGTAAATTGGCGACGTGTCAGTCAGGGAATGGTCAAAGGGGTCAGAATTTTGAAAGTTAAAAATTAGACCGTTAGGCCTTCCAAGTTCCAAACCAAGAAGAGTTAGGATTCCTGAGCTTAGAATGCAATTGAAGCTGCTATTAAGTAGAGAACAATTCCCTAACTCTATCATAATTCATCACCATTTGATATTTCAGAGAAAAAAGAAAGACTGATCAGAAAGACAAGTGAGGAGAAAAGAGGAAACAATAGTGCCTAACTCTATCTATTCCCTATGACTGAATTAATTTTTAGTTAGAAAATAGAAATGAATCTTGATCCATTATGGCTGTGTTTAGTTGGCTGTTTGGTCCGTTTAACCATTTAAACGGATGAATAGTATCAACTGATCCCTTAGGTATAAACTCCAAATCAGTTAGTTGGCTTATGTGGCCAGCATGAAACACCAGTGTGATGGAGCTTTTAGGCTAGAGCATTTTGCTCCAGTCAGTTCCGTTTCCTTAACCTGCCCTTTCTTTTCTCTTTTTGTTTTTTGTTCTTTTTTTGCTTTTATCAAAACGTTATTTTTTCTTTATTCTTTCCCTTCTCTAATTTTTTTCTTTCCACTTTTCCTTCTTCTTTTTTTTGTTAAACGATTCTCCTTTCTTTATTCTTTAGTTCTCTCTCTTCTTATCTCTCTTCTTAGTTGGATTTTAGTAATGGAGTATTTTTTAAATATTAAATCATTTTTCAATACTCTATAATTTGAGTATTTATAAAAATCTAATTATTATATAAAAATAAAATATGCATAAGTATAATTTATTAGTATATATAAATTCAATATTTGGGTTGAACTAATTTTTAATTTATTATAAGGATTAAAAGTGTTCAGTAAAATTAAAATATACATCAAAATTATTTGTTAATATATTTTAAAATATTAATACCCTTAATGGTCATTTTACATGCTAATCTCACCTCCATCGCTGTTTTCACTTAGCACATCCGTTTCACCGCTAATTATATTTTCATCTGTACAATATCTAATCTCATCTGTATAGTGTTTAATTTCATCATTTTAGTTCAAATGGAACTAATCACACCGCTCTACTAATCACGCAAGGCGCGTTTTAACAAGATGGGATTGATCAGTCTCCAATTTTTATATGCTAATTCATCTGTTGGTCCGAAAATGGACCAAGAATCATTAATTCCATAACCTAGAAATAATCATTGTCCAGATTGTAAATTAATCTTAAGGTATAAGAACATAAAGGATCTTTATAGGGTCATGAATAAATAATTCTAAATACATAAAGGTTTAGACATACCTGATGCGGAATTTGGTTGAGCCATAAGCATAAACTTGTAGAGAATAAATTGATTTCTCCCTCTTGACTCTTACTTAATTTTACGGTATTTCTTTCTGATGGAAAATGCTTAATTTTGTGTTTTCCGTAAACCCTAATGAGTAGAGGGAGGACCAATTTATATATGTAGTCTTTTAATCTGGTACGTCCATCAAATAGCCAGTTGAACGGTTGAGATTTATTTGACTATTAAATGTAATTAAATCTCTCAATTAACATAATTAGATAGATTTGATTTAACCCACAATAATGTTGGTCAATCCTATAATTACCCAATTTATATAATTGACAGATTTGATATGGGCCACATTAATATGGTCAAATTCTAACACAGATTTCCTAAATTTTCCTAAATTCTCCAACCTACAATTAATTAGAAAGCTATGGTCTCTCACCCAAAAAAAAAATGGCCATACTTCAAGTTTGTGCTCATGACCATTTTGATTAAGTTCCATGTTGATAAAGAGTTTAAGATTAATATCTTAGGAGACCAAAATCAAAGCTTTGTAAACAAATGCATCCCAATTTTGTAGGAATAAACACAATATAGGAATATGGGTATTGTTAGCCCAACTATGATTGCTCGACAAAGATGAAGCTTGATGGGCCTTCATAATGACTAATGAACTCGACCATATTGTATTTTCCAAAAATATAAAATTAAATTTCTGAAATCAGAATTTGAACCCAATTTTTGTTATCTTATGAAAATGCCAATGTGCTACAATGGATGACATGCCAATGTTTTTCATGATAACAGTAACTATTTAATTTATATTAAACAAATTTATATATTACCCTAATGTTTTTCATGCCCTTTTTATCTGTGTTTCGAATTTATTAACGGTAGAAATTTGGTATTTCGGTGTATTTGTAAAGTTTGTTTAATCAACGGTAGAATGCTACTTGAGGTGGTCTACACAGCGTTATAATCACGCAAGGTGCGTTTAAAAGCTAACGGCTCTTTTTTATTGATTGGACCTCGGCCCAATTCTGGCACTTATAAATGTATACTTACAGCCCAAAAAAAAGACGTTTGGATTTGATTAGTATGCAACATGCGTTAAAAGGCCTTGTTGCTTGTAGCCGGGCCTCAGTCATAGGATAACCAATGTATACGGACACGGAACAAAGGGAGCAACAAACAATTATGCAAAAAATTAAATACAAGTCAGATATGAGGAAATTAACATGTACCAAACCCTAAACCAATGACGGAGCCATGCAGCGGGGGGGGGGGGGGGGGGGAGGGCAGGCCCCTGAAGATTTTTCAAAAAATTTTATTGAATAGGCATCTGATATATAAAAGAAATGTTAATTTTTATATTTGGCCTCCCAAAAAAATAAGATGGCCCTCCCAAAAATTATATCCTATGAAAATTATATATAATTTTTAGTTTCTTTTTTCTTTATTAGCTTGAAAAAAAATTATCTCACTTCAAAGTCAAGCTCATACACACTCATAACTCATTTCAAAAATAAAAGCATGCACCCTAATTTTAAAGTCTCCAACTATCCATCACTTCATTACCATTATTTCAAATAAGGTTTATATTCATTATTATCATTGTAGTCACTTTATAATTTATAAACTTCTAAGAAATGAAAGATAATGTCACAGTGAAAGTTCTCTAGTTGAAATTAAGGAAATGGTCACCATTCTATATTTTGTCATGTTCCATTAGGAAGGGATGTGTTGTTACATTAATCCTAAATTTGGAAATGAAGTTGTTTATATTTAGTTGAATTTGATGTGCATATATCAACGGAGACAGAAAATTAGTTGGATTAATTTTAGATATAAATTAAAATTGAAAAAAAAAACATATTGTTTTGCTATTTTACGTCATGATATCATTATCACTCAAAAGTTTTTGAGGTACAATCCCTCAGTAGTTACATTGAATCTCAATTAGTTTAGTTTGGAGTTAAGCCCTCTGTCTTTTTTATCTTGTCTCCTTCTGTTAACATGTAATGAGCATAGCTGAAATCCATTGCAGATCTCATAGGGATGAATCGGTCGGAGATCTCCGAATTCTTTTGCTGCAAATATTTTTCCCGAAGAGGGCATCTTGGTTGCCCCTTCGATCTTGAATAAGAAATCGAGGATCCTCCAAACATGGTTTTATGTACCAAAAAGAAAACAGAAACAGAGAATCCAAATACTAGTTATATACTAAATAGCAGTAAAAACAAACAATTATGCAAGGAAATGAAAACAGAGTATGCAAATAGTAACCCTAAATAGAAGTAACAACAAACAATTATGCAAGAAAATACAAATTAGATCCAAGGAAAATAATAAGTACCAAACCCTAACCTGCAAAATTTGAAATCAGAGATAATATGTAGAGAGATCAGAGACAGGGGCAGAACCAGAAAATTTTCTTTGGGGGGGCCGACGTGTATATATAAATTATATTTCAACAAAATCTAATTTAATTATATATTTTTCATAGATAAATTAATGTCAAGTTAAAGGTAATATATGCGAATATATACTACTATACAATGTAAAAAAAAAAATTAATATTATGAGTTAAATCGTCACCAACTTGATGAGTAATAATATTATTAATAAAGTAATAAGGAAAAAATACAATAACTAAATAATTAATCCTTAAATAGATTGAAAAAATTAAAGAAAACTTGAATTTATATATACACACACATAAGGGAGCTAACTATAACTATAAGTTTTATTAATGGGCCAAATTAGAAAATTTTATGAGTAAATTAAAAAATAAAAGGGCCAAATTAGAAAATAAAAATTATTGGGGGGCCAAAACATGAATCTACCATTTTCTTTGGTTCAAAGTTTATATCCTTAACCGAACTTTCATGAGGCGTAGGGGGGCCATGGCCCGGTTCCGCTATTGATTAGAGATTACCGAAACAAAAATTTGATGAACGAAACAAAACCCGATCGAAAGGAAGGCAACATTGAAACTTGAATGAGAAAATCTTAGAGAGAAATGGAAGAAATTAAGGAAGGAAATCGTTGATCGAAGATAATGAATGAATGAAATAAAATTGAGTCGGAGTGTTTAGTCTTTCCTTTAAATAGAATTGAAAAAATTGGGAATCCTATCACGGATAGGAAAAGGGGAGGGAAACGCCTATATTTTGGTCAATTTGTTTGATGCCTTTTTTTTTTTTATATATATATATATGAGGGAAAGAAATAATAACTACAATAACAGAAATTAAATAGCCCTAGGCCAGGCTACTTCAAGGGCATCGGCTGCAAGAAGCGATGTGATCTCTGGTGGAGGAGTAGTAAAGGTATGAAGACCCAGTGAGAGATGATCAAAGTGTGTGGCCATCCAGTCAACACTCATATTTGCCTCCCGATAAATGTGTTTGATCGAACAATTCCATGGCCTAGCCATAAGATCCCTTATTGCAGAAATAAGTCTATTGTGAGGACCCCTGGAACTCAAACTATTGACCTTGGAAATAGCCACAAGAGAATCAAATTCTAATATGACCTCACGGTACCCATTGTTCCAACCCAGAAGAAGGCCATGGTATATCGCCCATAATTCTGTTACCATGATCGTCGAAATTCCAACACGGAAGGTAAAACCTCCAAGCCAAGCACCATTGCTACCACGAATAACTCCTCCTGCTGCTGATTCACCAGGATTGCCACGAGAGCTACCATCTACATTGATCTTTACATATTGACCCTGTAGTATTTGCCATCCAACAAGAACCTCCTGCTTAAGACAACAAGACGCAAAAATGGAAACATCAAAGGCTTACTTTGCTCGGGTTAGGATAAGTTTAGAGCTCTGTGCAGGCCAAACAAAAGAGGCATCATGTAGTAAGCAATTACGCCAATACCAGATGTACCAGATGGAAAACATAAAAATGTAGCACCATGGAATTCCTAGAAAGACATCCCTGCAACAACAATTAGACAGAATCCAATTATGCAGATTAAGAGTGAAGAAATCCCCTTGGATTAGATCCGGACGGAGAAGAAGCCAAATTTGTCGCGCCTTGACACAATCCTGGAGCGCATGAAGTGAAGATTTGGTATCACTCCAACAAATAAAACATAATGAATAACTCAAAATGTGGCGATAACAAAGAAAGACAGTAGTGGGAATAGAATCATGCAGTACTCGCCAAACAAACAATTTGATCTTATTTGGACCAGGAAGTGCCCAAACCTTATTCCAATTAAATGTCGAAGCTGACGAAGACTGTATTTGCACCTCATAAGCAGATTTAGTGGACAAAATACCATCCCCCTCAAGCTTCCAAAACCAAGAGTCATCATCGGGATCGTCGGTGTTAATCCAAATCGAAGCAATCTTGGAGACAACCTGGTTCGGAAGCAAATCCTGAAGCTCAGAAAAATTCCAAGAACCATATTCATCACAATAGGATGCAACATTCAAATCGGCTTCAATCATAGAGATTGGTCTCAAAGCATGGTTGATCAAAGGACCAACAGGTAACTAGTCATCCAACCAAAAGCGAGTATTCTTACCATGCCTTTTTTTGTTTTCATTTTAAACTCTGGCTTCTCTTTATTTTGTTTATATTTGTCAAAAATTAATATATGTAGTTTATTTAATATTTAAAAAATGTAATTTATTATATTTTTTTGGTAACAGTAATTTATTATATTAAATCTAATTTGTATTATTTTGTTATTCGCCAAAAGTTCCCTAACTTATTCCTAAAAAAAAAGGTTCCCTAACTTTAATTGAGTAAAATTTTCTGTATTTCATGAATTGGATTACCAGTTACCACCATCCACATGTAATGCAAATTTATATGGCTTAATCCTTTAAAGAAATATTTCGTAAGTTCGCTCCTTAATTTATTTTTGTTATAGCGGAACAGTTATAAACGTATCTATAGATTAAGCTTTGCTACACCCAAGTTGTTAACTCAACTGGTAGATGTACCGTGCCTGTACCATGAGGTCCTGAGTTCAAGTCTCACGGAATGTGAGTTTTGTTTGTAATTTGTTTATTTGTGTATTTGGTAGGTAGATGGTTTATGGTAGTTTCTTAGTTTAAGTTAATTTCTCATTTAGATGTTTGAGCATATAGAGATTTATTCTGATTGTAATGAGATTTCACATGTACTCACTCCAAAAAAAAAAAAAAAAATTAAGCTTTGCTACCTAATTAACCACGAAAATTGGAAACAAAAATTTGAGGAGCATCACACAATTTTATATAAATGCTCATAAAATTTGGGTTTTACTAAATACCGCCCCCTCTTGGACTATTTTGCCCTTTCCTTCAAACCTCAAACTTTTCAATTCTCTCAAATTCTCTCAACCTTCGAACTTTCAAAACTCAATCATTCAAAATCATTCAAGTAAAACAATATCAAAACGCATGAACAAAGATTTTTCGGATTGAAAGTATGTTTTTTTATAAAAAAATTAAAAAACAAATATCTATTTATCATTAATCAAATATTAAAGTCCTCTTGCTAATATTGACATATCCATACTTATTTAAACTAAATGAATTGTCCAATACTTATTAAAGCACAAAAGGAAATCAAAAGGAAAATTTAAAAAAAAAGAAAGAAAAAACGTTAAAAAATAACATGAAAAAAAAAGAGAGGATGATGAACACAGCGGGTCGCGACCCGAACCATGGCAGGCCGCGATCCGGGCGCGACCCGCCATGGATCGGGTCACGACGCGGGTCGCGGCCCATCACGGTCCGGATCGCACGCGATCACGGGTCGCGCGCGACCTGGACCATGGTGGGCCGCGACCCGCGCGCGACCCAGCCATGATCGGGTCGCGACCCGCTATGCTCATCTCTTTTTTTTTTTTTTTGCTTTGCTTTCTGTTCTTCTTTAATTTTTTTTTTCAGATATTTTTCTTTAATTTCCTTTTATCCTTTAATAAGTATTGGATATGTCAATATTAGTAAGAGAACTTTAATATTTGATTAATGATAAATAGATATTTGTTTTTTACTTTTTAAAAAAAATACTTTCAATCCGAAAAATCTTTGTTCATGCGTTTTGATATTGTTTTACTTGAATGATTTTGAATGATTGAGTTTTGAAAGTTTGAAGATTGAGAGAATTTGAGAGAATTTGAGAGAATTGAAAGGTTTGAAGTTTGATGAAAAATATAGTAAAGGGCAAAATTGTCCAAAGGGGGGGCAGTAACTAGTAAAAGGGGGCGGTATTTAGTAATTCACTAAAATTTTCCTTCTAATTGAGTATATTTTTTTCTATAAAAAAATTAACTAAAAAAAAAAGGCCATCTTGATAGTGCCCATCGTGAAGCACAAGATCAATGGAGGAGAAGATTTCACAATGTGCGATTTCAGATAAGAAAATGATCAAGATTCATTTCGAACAAGATGGCGGGATTAATTGATCAGTGTCCAATTTTTGTATGCTACTAATTCAACTGTTGGTCCGAAAATGGACCAAGAATCATTAATTAATTCCAGAAGCTGGGAATAATCATTGTCCAAATTTCCTATATTTTCCTAAATTCTCCGACCTACAATTAATTAAGAAAGCTATATGGTCATACTATAGAAGGATTAATAATTCAATTATTCAAGTTTGTGCGACCATTTTGATTAAATTCCGTGTTGATAAATGATAAAGCGTTCAAGATTAGTAGTATAATATCTTAGAAGACCAAAATTAAAGCTTTCCAAGTAAATGCACCCCAATTTTGTAGGAATAAACACAATATAGGAACATGGGTCTTGCGAGACCAAAAGTAAAGTTTTCTAATACGAGTTTTGTAGGAATAATTGAATAAACACAAAATAGGAATATGGGTATTTTTAGCCCAACTATCAACTTCCAATTGCATGATTGCTCGACAAAGATGAAGTTCGATGGGCCTTCATAATGACTAATGAACTTGACCATATTGTATTTTCCAAAAATATAAAATTAAATTTCCGATATCGGAATTTGAACTCAGTTTTTGTTATCTTATGAAAATGCCAATGTGCTACAATGGATGACACATGCTAATGTTTTTCATGATTACAGTAACTATTTAATTTATATTAAACAAATTTATATATTACCCTAATGTAAACTTTTTTCCCTATTGTGAGTCAATATTGAAAAAGAAAAACAATTATCATTTCTATTTTTTTTTAAGTTTTAGTTATACCAGTAGCAGTGATGATAAATATTATACCAGTACCAGTAGCAAGAGTGTTATCAACGTATAGTTTTAATCTGCATGTAAGTGGCGGTATCTGTTAGTGGAAATTTGCAATTAATTAGGAGATAATGATATTCATAAAACCACAGTTATTAATATAATTAAATATCAAGATATAATAAATTACCAAATTATCAAACACAACAATATATGAAGAATGATAAATATAATAAATATATTTATACGGAAATTGAAATAAGAAAGGGTTTAGGAAACAAACTATCCGAGGTTTGTGTTCAACACAATTTCCTTAAAACAAATTTGTCCCCTACGGTAAGTGTGCTCGAAGTTGAATGGACGTCTATTGTTATCTTATGATATCTAAATTTGAACCCAGTTTTTGTTATCTTATGAAAATGCCAATGCTACAATGGATGACATGCCAATGTTTTTCATGATTATAGTAACTATTTAATTAATATTACACAAATTTATATGTTACCCTAATGTAACTTTTTTTCCCTTTTGTGAATTAATATTGAAAAAGAAAAACAATTATCATTTCTATTTTTTTTAAGTTTTAGTTATATCAGTCACTAACAGTGAGAGTAAAAGAAGAAAACACGAGTATAAATTTAAGATGAATGATGATAAATATTATAAGATGTATACTAAAACATGACAAATGTTGTCTTATTATTAATATTAATATTTTAACAGGTAATTCTCAAAATAAAATTTAAATACATGTATATTATGTTATTAGATCTTGTAACCTTTTATGAGATGAAATCAATGTAACTTTCTCAAGCAATATTTGACGCATTTGTGGACAACCCGGATACATTGATTCCATGTTTCTGTACTCTTCTTCACAATGGTCGATCCAGTCAATTTTTTGAATATAGGATTTTGAAGAGTCCTTTGGACAAATGCGTCGTGGCATGCTTTACCCAATACGGTAAGTTCGCCGCAACACTTATTACTTACCGTTCCAGTTTTGAATATACTTGTAAAGACTTCATTGATACAAGACATACTCATTAATTTATTTTTATATTCGCAATTATTTGCCTTGATAACTCGGTTAAAGTCTTCTACAGCTATGACAGCTCCACCTGTTACAAGCAAAAGTAGCAAGACGGAAACAACGTTAAGACTTGCCATTTTTGAGCTTAACAATGATGTTGCCGTCACTACTGTAATTTTTATTTGGTTGGGAAGATCAAAAATGATTTTCCAACGAGGTATGTTATCACAAAATTGTTTATTTATAGGGTGATTTGATTCATAGGGGTGATGAAAAAAGAAAACTTATGATTCTTCAGTTTCAATAGAATTAATAGAACTTTAATGTTTATAAGCTATAACCACATAATTTAATGGTGTCATACGTTATGAAGCTTTTTTTGGTACCTACGTTCCGAAACCTTTAATGATTCTATATAAAAAGTAATGGTAAATAAATTATTAAAAAAATATATATAATGATGAAATTGTCCCAAGCAGAAATTAGAGGGTCAAATTGTCAATTTTTATACAATTCGAGGGCCAAAATGTATATTTAAGCCCCATAATAAGAAATATAAGTAAAAAACTAAAGGCTCAAATAAGGGCTTCAACTTTTAAATAAGCTCAAATAAGGGCCCCAAAGCACAATTTCAACAAATTAAATTACATATTTAGTAAATTATGACATTTTGTGCAAGATGTTAGTTAATGCTAGCGAGTGAGATGTATATAAATTAAAAGGCTTGGAAAAATGTTATATCATACTACATTTATTGAATTTATTTGAATTAAAATGTTTTGATTTTTAATTAATATAATAACATCTTTTTTTCTATCAAAATTGATGTGTGGCCATGACAAACATTGATTTTCATCTAAAGAGAACTTAATTTGTAAAAATTTACTTAGTATGTCTTCTAATTTGTTGAAATTGTGTTTTGGGGCCCTTATTTGAGCTTATTTGCAAAGTTGGGGTCCTAATTTGAGATTGCAGCCTAAGTAAAATTATTTCAACAAATAGGATTTTTTTTTAATTTACTTTTAAACTGGAGATGACCAAACTTTGAACCTTTACCACCATCTGAATCCGTTGTCATCAAAGTCATAAATTCTTAGGAATTACAGAAGAATGATGGTCAAGTTAATTTCTTATCAGAATGGTCTAAATTTGCTGCTATATATAGTCAACCTTGTTTCTTTGGTTTTTCTTTGTTAAATTCAATGGTTCTGCCACATGACTCAAAATGCTATAACAAGAATTCAACATGCAAAGCTTAACTTTCGTTCAACCATGGAAAAATATTCTACAAATTATATGCTTCCTGTTAAAGGAAAACATTGAACATTTTCAGCTATTTATGGCTTTGAATCAAGCAAGGAAGCTCTGAACAATTACATGCTGAATAGAAATTTCAGAAATGTCGGTCTAACTGATGAACAAGCTTGACATTGTCAAATAAATTCATAAATATGTCTTCCTAATCAACACCCATATGGCCTTTCACGGAGGAAATGTCAGTCCTGCACATGTTTTTCCATATTGAAATGGTGTGATTCAAGATCCAAGAACATGATAGACACAAATGAAGCAAAAGAGAAAAAGTACTCTTCAAATTTATTAGAATCGAGTATATAGATTTTCTCAACCAGAATATGATCAGAATGTAATGTCCGCCAAAAAATATAATGCCAATAAATGAATAAACAAAAACAGGGTATATAACAAACTAACAATGGTTCCATAGCTAGCATAGAAAGTCAACATCTTCATACCATTAACAATGGAATAAGAAATCATTTTCAACAGCTGTCTGAGATATTCAATTTTTTTGTTTTGTATAGCCGCCAATCCTCGTACGAATTTGGAAGTAGACTTTGCTGATAAAGAAATTCAATGAATAGCCAGTTTCATGTTCCTGTTTGAAGCATATATAAAAGGTTAATGTTAGACATGAATAAATAAAATACCAGCAGACTTACAAAGATAATTGTGTGTCTTCAAAGATCCTTTGCTTGTTTTACGAACGGAGTTTCCTTGGCTTTCTTGGTCCGTCAAGAGAAAGCAACTAGTGTCTTCTCAATTTTCCACACTCTAAGTCCTAGGAGTACTAGTGGATCTCCAGTATAAACTAACTCTCTCGTGAATATTTTTCTAAGAAAAAGAAGCGTTATTTTTCTCCAAATAGTTCTTCTAGAACTACCAGATGAAGTCACTTAGACTTCTGATGGGAGTTAAACTCCTAATTAACTAATAATCAGGTAATCTAATTCAATTGAATTTGTTACTTAACAAAACTCAATAAATAAATAGGAGATTTATTTAATTATATTTTATTAACAAATAATAAGATATTTGCTAATGTTAAATGCGGATAAAATTAACAAATCTCCCACCTTATCCTCATTTAAAAAACCACCACAAAATATTCACAGTCTTAGTTAGTAAATACTTTCATATAAAAATAGAGTGTGTGACCGGACGAAGTAACGATGAAGAGTTTGGACCTTTATTAAGTTTCCACCATACTAATATAGGTCACGAATAAATGGAGTATTCGTCCATGCCCCAAATCAATTAGTTTACACCGAATCATGGAGTTAATCCCTCATTACTCCCACATTTGATTCACTAGTACTTGTGATTTCATGATTACCAATTACTCATTTGATAATCGCCCGGGCTATGAATCACAATACTTGTGTAAAGCCTCAATTGGTCTTACCCCATTCCTAATATTAATCCACTCGGATTAGAGTACTTTCCTAGCATGTCCCTTGTGGCATAGTAATCATTCATGCCCCTTAGATCACATACTAAGGTGTTACATCTAATCCAAATTTCATAATATAGGTTTGGGTTCAAGGGCATTATTTATAGGGCTCACACAGTGACAAGGAGGGAAACAACATCTTGTCACTTACCTATGTGGTCAAAAGCACATACAGTATGATATGTATGCTATGATGAAGCTCCCACTAAATGGGCCATGTCATGCTTCCTATGTCGTACGATTACAGTCCAAATACTACTACAAGTATTTAACCTAAGTCATATTCGCCAAAAGTATTACTCCATATACTTTTGCTCATAACTTGTCGGCTCTACTATAGGCTCAATGAAATAGTGGGATTATTTCATTATAACGACTTATTTCCATATTAAGTCTCATCTCAAAACGTATTGAGGCGACTAGTATTGAACATGACATTTCTACTAACCTCATAGTAGAAAATGCTATCATTTAGCATTTCATTCTCTCAATTTAATGTTACCAAAAAACATCAAATTCTTGTCATGTTCTAGTCTCATCCTACATGTTACCAAAACATTAGGGTGATCATCCGTGTGAGTGGACTTATCTCGCCTATTGACATGTAAGTGCGTAAATTATAATTCTTTGTTACAAAATTCTTAACAAGAGAAAATCATAACTTTATTCCATAAATCAGAAATACAATGTCCATCAAAATTTTGACAATCCCAAGCTCTTAACATGAGTTTTAAAACTATCTCTAGCAATAGGTTTCGTGAAAGGATCAACAACCATATTGCTAGTGGATACATGTTTGAGAACAACTTCTCCTTCTTTGATCATATCTCTAATGTAGTGAAAATGAATGTCAATATGCTTGGACCTCCCATGATATTTTGGGTCCTTAGCATATGCTAGTGCATCCATGCTGTCTGAATAAATCAAGACTGGTTCATCAGAAAGTGTAGTAACTCCCAAGCTCTGCATGAATCTCTTTAACCAAATGGCTTCTTGCACTGCCACTGAATATGCCACATATTCAGCTTCCATGGTTGACAATGCTATGCATGATTGTTTCTTACTACACTAAGAAACAGTTGCCTCTCCAAGCATAAATGCATAGCCTGAGGTGGACTTTCTACCATCTTGGTCTACACCCCAATCAGCATCACTGAATCCTTTCAGCTTCATCTCACCCTTTTGGTAGCAGAGGACATAGTCTGCAGTACCACGAAGATACCCGAATATCCTTTTGACAGCTTGCCAATTGGCAGGTCCTGGATTGCTTTGGTAACGACTTACCAAACCAACTGCAAAGCAAATATCAGGGCGTGTACACAACATAGCATACATCAGGCTCCCAATAGCATTCACATATGGAACTCGTTCCATCATTTTCTTTTCTTCTTCAGTTTTTGGACAATGATCTAGACTTAATTTAAGCCCCTTTTCAACTGTAGTGTCAACTGGGTTACTATAATGCATATGGAATTGTTCTAATATTCTTTTGATATATGTTTCTTGAGACAAACCAAGAATACCTTTTGAACGATCCCTTAAAATTTTAATGCCAAGTACATAATTGGCGTCACCCATATCCTTCATTTCAAAAGTGGAGGATAGCCAATTTTTAGTGGCATTGATCATCTCCATATTGTTCCCTGCCAATAGTATGTCATCAACATATAGTGAAAGAATCAAAAATCCTTCAAACGTATTTTTGACATACACACAATGATCCTCTTCCAACATTACTAAGCCAAAAGCTATTATGGCTTCATGGAATCTATGGTGCCATTGTCTAGAAGACTGCTTAAGACCATAAATTGATCTTTTAAGGCGACAAACCTTATGTTCTTGGCCTTTGATTTCAAAACCAATAGGCTTGTCCATATAAATTTCCTCATTTATTGAACCATTGAGGAATGCAATCTTAACATCCATTTGGAACAAGTCTAAATCCAAATGGGCCACTATGGCAAAGATTAAGCGAATAGAGGCCATTCTCACAACAGGAGAGAATGTCTCATCATAGTCTATACCCTCAATTTGGGTATAACCTTTCGCTACTAATCGGGCCTTATGCTTGTCAATTGATCCATCCGGTTTACGCTTAACTTTAAGAACACATTTGCTCCCAATAGTTTTGCGACCCGGAGGTAGATCAACCAACTCCCACACATTGTTTTTGGCCATAGAGTCCATTTCATCCTTCATGGAAGCTAACCATTTATCTCGAGTAGATGATGCTAAAACTTCTTGAAAAGAAGCAGGTTCATCATCATCTTGTGAAATACTTATGAAAACATTATTTTCGATTTCAAAACGACGACGCAGAACATTTCCACGTGTAATCCTACGTAATTCGATGCCTTCATTTTGGGAATCCACTTTTATTGACATGCTCCCACTATTGGGTGCATTTCCTATGGACATACTCCCAAAGATCTATTTTGCCATCAAAATCGGCAAAGAAACCAGAAACATCCAAATAAGTAATATCAATATAGCCAATTTCAGAATCGCTATATTCATAAACAAAATTTGTCTCAATTTTCTTTTCCTTTTCTGAAGTGATTCACGATAAAAGTCAATCAAAGTGCTTTGGTGTACGACAGGTACGAGACCAACGAACTTTGCATAATTTTTCAATATGCTTGAAATTTTGTCCACCTTTTTCTTTCTCATTTTTTTTATTCATTTCCCTTTCACTTAAGGTGAAAGATGCATTATTAGAATAATCTCCATGATATTCATTACTACAATCACGATCATGACCATATTCATTACTACAATCACGATCATGACTACATTCACTTCAGGGAATGGAGCAAAGCCAATTGGACAAAATTCATAATTTTTCACTATAGTATTGACCTTGTATTCATTGAATGTTTTCATCTCTTTCTCTTAAATGCGTCTTCAGGACCATTTAATAATTTCAACATTTAAAATCCAAGATAAATAATTCATGATTTAAGAGTACATGGTCTTATTTAGCCACAAGAAGAAATCAATTCAAGAAAAACCATTTTCACAATATTGTTTACTTATCAAGTTAGATATCATGTAAATTGAAATTAAGAAACATTTACACCAAATTGATTTTTATAATCTAAATCCAAGATAAGTATGTTATTAAAATAACATCAAGATCCACAAAATCAATATAATCATTTCTCACAATTTTAAGAGTCACAAATCAATATCAAGAGTCCAAGATAAGTTTCATGCATAATGATGCTATCATGGAAATATATATAACTAGAATTAGATTTCAGATTAAGAAGTTCATCAAACATGTAACACATGAAACAAAAAAATCATATATAGATTTATGCATGACATGAACATATATATAATTTAAAGTGGATAGTATGACAACTTCGGGTGTCAAACTTTTGCAACAATTAAAATTTTAAGTGGATAGTATGACAACTTCGGGTGTCAAACTTTGGCAACAATTAAACAAACATTTTCATCCTTAATATGACAACTTCGGGTGTCAAAATGATACTATGACAACTTCGGGTGTCAAAGTGATACTATATTTTTGATGTGACAACTTCAGGTGCCACTGATATGCTTGATGTGACAACTTCAGGTGCCACTAATATTTAAGAATAGTAATTTTCTTATCCATAAATTTTAATGATAAAAGAAAGGTAGAAGGTGGAGATTATGCATGATAAAGAAAGGTAGAAGAAGAGATCATGCATGTTAAATAAACTTTGTAAAATAAAATATATCTAACCTTGACTTGAATGGTTGATTTCATTCTCGATCTTTTTGAACTTCTTGATCGTCACTTAAACTTGTACGATTAAACTTTTAATTTTGATCACTTAGAACTTTTCGTGCTGATAACGTGTTGTGAAATGATAACAAAATAAAGTATGGAAGTAGAGAATTGAAGTATGGAAAAGACAAGAGAATTGAGAGAACAAGAGAATATGGAGAAGAAAAGAATATGGAGAATGGGAGAGATTGTTCTTATTCATGTAATCCCATAACAAGGTAAATGGTCTATTTATAGGCACATAGATACATCATAGTAAATACAAGGGGATGAATCTAAGCACATAGGTAAATGTGTATGAATCTACCAAGTCAACAATCTTATCTATCCATTATTACATTCATGGACATCCACAATATACACATTATATACATGTATATTCATAACATATATCAATTTCATTTCAATTTTACTTTGGCCATCCGGCCATTTGCTCAAACTATATATATAAAAAATATATATTATTATTATTATTATTAATCAAGTAATTCAAGATATTTATTCACCTCTTGTTTTCTACACATTTCTAGAGCATATTAGAAGTCTCCTACTTTGACAATTCCATATTTCTATCCGGTTCCAAACTTCATATTTCAACTTCACCTCTTTCAATTACTCAATACAAGTTGACCAGCCCGCGCTAGCGTTACGGGCGTTTTTTTTTTTAGAATCGTTAAGGGGAAATAAGGAAATAAAGGAATATAACATACGACTTTTTGAGTCATTTGTCAATTGAGAAATGACCAAAAAATTTAGTTATTTAACCCCCTCAAGAATAAAAAGTTATGACATTTAAGTAATCTGGCAAGTAGGTAAAGACGAAAAAGATTAGTTCTCTAACTCATCAACAATCCTTGATGGGGATCTTTTATTAATTCCACTACTCTATTCAAGTCCATTGAGAAATTACCAAAAAATTACTTATTTAATCCCCTCAAGAATCAAAAGTTAGGACATTTAAGTATTCTGCCAAGTAGGAAAAGACGAAAAAAATAAGTTCTCTAACTCCAAAAACAAGCCTTGGTAGAGATCTTTTAGTAATTCTACTACTCTATTAAAGTCAATTGAGAAATGACCAAAAAGTCTAGTTATTTAACCCCCTCAAGAATTAAAAGTTAAAGACATTTAAGTAATCTGCCAAGTGGGAAAAGACGAAAAAAATTAGTTCTCTCGCTCCTCATTAATCCGAGGTGGGGATCTTTTAGTAATTTCCATATGTTTATTCAAATAATATGTAGTATATATTTCCCACGTTCCTCCTCCCTTATTTCTCGATTTTCTCTTCTCAAATTCTTAAACCATATGCTTTTATTCTCAAATTAAAGCTCATTTCAAGCATAATCAAAGCCCCTGTTAATTTCTTTCACTTGGTTCAAGAATTTCATAAATTTGAGAGCTTGAAAGTTGGGTTTTTGGTGGACAAATTTGGGGGATTTCAATTTAAAGAGTAAGTGACCTTTCCCCATGGTTATGAGATTGGTTTTATCTTCTTTAATCTTTCTTAAGTCAATTTCCTTGAAGTTGTTTTTGAGTTCTTGAATTTTTAGTGGATTGTTAGATTGTAAACTTGTTGCTAGAGTTACTCTTGAATTTTAATATTAGAATTTGATGATTTTGAGCTATGTTACACTTGGGAGCTATAATTAATGGATTCTATAAATTGGAACTTTTAAAAATGATATATGGTTTTAAGACATGCATGGGGATCATTATGGCCAATTTATTTTTGATGGAAAGTTAGCAAATTCCTTAGTAGTAGATTATCTTTTATCTATTAAGTTGATGAATTGAAGAAATTTGATTAGCTAAACTCATGCTTTGGCCGGATCATATATGGCACGATAAGTGGGTTCTTGCAAATAGCCTTGCCTATAATTTAAATTTAGTAGAGAAAGAAATGATTAGTAGTGGAAGAATTGCAATGTGTTAGTTGACAATAAGAGGAAAACTGTGCATATGAGGGTGGACTTTGTGAGTTAAATGGGAATGTTATTAGTTGACCCTCATTTCATTATTCTTTCCCATCTACCTACCTACAAGGTTCGGATATATAATTGATTGATCTCATTTTTGTGGTGAGCATATATGTGGGTATTGCTTAGTCAAAGTGATTAATGTTTTCTAGCTAGTATGCATGCATTCATCGTAGTCCTAGAGTTCGTCAAGTTGTTCATTGTTACGTTGTTAAATTATGTTCCATGTTTTGTATAGAGGCTACCACTTCAAGAAGAACAAAGGAAACGATTGAGGAGGATAGGGAGTGAACACTCTCCCTAAACTTGTGAGTGGACATTTTATTATTTAACAGTCATGGAAATATTTTAATTATTTATTATTGCTTTTGTTGTATATTATTTATTTTATATGATGTGGTGATTTTCTTATTGGCCTATGGAATTCGATATGTTCACTGAGATGGCTGGATTATTGGATTTGATAAGTACATATGTGTTTTGATCATAAATGTATCTTTTTGGATAAAATAAATGTGAGACATCTTGGTTTGAATGTTTTTATACGGTGGGCCCCCGAGGGGCAACGATTTAGTTAATGCAGTGACGTTAGTAGCCTACGGACCGCCTTTTGAGGGGCGTAGGTGAGTGTGGTTACCTTGGCGGGAGGCGCGTAGGATAACCCGCAAGGTATATTATATTGAGAGCTCCTCTTGTGAACTACCACCGCACAAGACTGAGCTCTGCCAACGCCAAGGAACGGGCTTTTTTTATCATTTTATTATTACAAAGCCTTGGCGGCCCTAGTTGTCAACCTCGGCCAAGGCGATGACTTGGGAAATATGGTTTTGGCTAAGCCCTGTTTTGAAAAATTCATAGGCCTTGTTTGAAATGTATTTTTTAAATATAGCTTTTATGTTTTAATATCGAAAATGTTATTTTTAATTACTTCCACTTGCTTAATTTTTTATGACTGTTCACTCACTGGGTATTCGTACTCACCATTTTCTTTTATATTGTTTTATTTCATCTTTTTAACATTTTCAGGTTCATAGGAGTCTATCCGCGCTTTAGGAACGTTGTGGTGGAATCCCATTTCCTTTTGTGCTCAGTGACTAGAAGGTTAAGTCATGTCCTCTTTTGTATAATATTTCTGTGGGTCTCACCGGAACTCGATTAGTCTGGGAAACATCGTATTTTCACTCTTTGGCATAATATAGATTTTTCTGTGATTTTACGTTACAAAATACTTTACATAGAATATTTAAATATATGTTCTTGAAAACGTCGCTTTTTGATGATGGCATTTTCGTAAATCAGTTAAAGTTTTAATAAAATTTTTAGTTGGAAACTAATATTAATATTGATTGTTATAATTTAATTTGATAAGATTTAATTAACTACCTGATCGAGTTCAAATTATGCATATTTTTATAGCTATTTTTCTATACTTTTTATCACTTTTATATGCATTTATACCTTATTTTCTAAGTATTTGTGTTTTTAGTCTTTATGAGATGTGAAATTGAGAATTTGCTTATTTTCACTACTTTTGGAGCTATTTTGATTACTTTTTACACAGATATTAGCAAAGTAATTTTGAGTATAGATTTGGAGATGCAAAGTTCGTGTTTGAAGATTTCTTGAAGATAATTTGAAGATTTGAAGATCAATGAAGAATTATTTCAAGGAACAAGAATTGTAGATTGGAGCTAAAATTGCAAAGGATTGAAGTCAAGTCCAGAAGAAGCCCTGAAGCTAAGGAATTTTGGATTATTTATATGGGAATATACTTAGCCCATATAAACCTATAATTGGAGTTAAAATCCCAATTTGTGGGCCCAATATCCAAAAGAATATCCAAATCCCGCATTAATCCCGTAGATTTGCGATATAAGCCCGTTTTCAGCGCAGTCTCGGTAGAAAGGTCATAACTTTCTGCTCAGATGTCCGTTTTAAGCCCATGAGTACTCGTTGGAAAGCTAACTCCGAGCTCTACAACTTTCTTTTGAAGTCTGAAGCCCAATTCTGCCGATTTCAAGCCCGAATCTGCCAGTGAAATTTCTGCAGAAATCCAGAAAATTCCAGAATCCTATTTTGACTTGGATTTTATTCTAGGATGACACCTAATCCTACTTGGAGTCCAAGACAGCCCTAAACCGCCCTACCCTTGTTTCTCCACTATAAATAGCCACCTTAGGTCTAGATTTTGTAAGTAATTTTATTCTTCAGAAGATATATTGTTTAGTTGAAGGTTTGAAGGAGAAAAACCCTAGGAGCCGCCGCCCCTCTCTCTTCCTCATTCATAGATAAGATCTTTTCTTCTTATTTGTGGATGATCACTCAATCTTATGAGTGAGTAATCATTTTCTTTTCTCCAATGTAGAATTTAATTGATCTCTTGACTAATTCCATGGTGAGATTTTGTGCTTTTATATGAGAATTTATTTGAGTATTTCTTGGATCTCTGTATGAATTCTATGTTGCTTGTTTTGATTGACTGGGTCGACACTTTCATGATAAATTGAGTTAGCATTAGCTAGATTAGGTTGTGAATTAATCACTTCAGCTTAATTTTATGTAGCGATTGGATGTGAATTAATCCTCCATCCAAGAGAGAAAAGAATCAATGGGCGAGAAATTTCTCATTGTGTTTGTTATTAAATTACTTGTTCTTCATGCTTTATTCCTAAGTGATCTCTAAGCCCTAAGAAAGTAATTGATTGCTGAAAGAGTAAAAGGGATAGATTGACTTTAATCGGTAATCTAATCTAATCAAGGTAATTTAGGTTAAGTCCGACAAGCTATTCACGGTTCTCATAATCTTTAGATATCGATGATCCATGTTATTGTTGTCAAGAGGGATATTAATTCTATGTTGGAGGTTGTTTCTATTTAATTGTTATTTTCAATAATATTCACTGCTTTTGATTAATTGTTTTCTTTAATTTTCTTGATTGATTTCTTAGTTAATTTACTTAGTTAGATTTAATTATAATTCTTCTTTAAATTCTCTTTATTAATTTGTTTTGTTTGAGAAAAGGAAGAGTCGTTCTCTCTGTGGGATCGACCCCTACTTGCCCTAGCTAGTTTAGTTAGTAATTGTTGGGATAATTATTTTATGGTCATTGACGACACGATCATTATTTTGGCGCCGTTGCCGGGGAGATTGTGTTTAATTTTCTTTTTCTCTTATTTTATTTTCTATTAGATTTGCACTTGATCATCTTTGTTTTGCAGAATAGATTCGATGGAGCAATCACAAACGTTACGAGAGCTGAATTTCAACTGTGAATTGCCGCCCCTTTGTATTGACTATCCAGCCATGGATATGTCCTACAAACTGAAGCCTGGAGTAATCCGTATGTTGCCGATTTTTCAAGGAGAACATCATGAAAATCCTCATGAACATCTGCAAAGTTTCTTTCTGAAGTGTGCTACAATCACTGGGATGCCTGAAGAGGACTTAAAACTTCGAACTTTTCCTGTCACATTAGACGGAAAGGCAAAAGAATGCTTCTTAAGACTACCACCCAAATCTATAAAATCTTGGAAAGAGATGGAGACAATATTTTTGAACAAATATTTTCCAGAAGCTAAGCGTGCTGATGTCAGAAGAAAGATCAACACTTGTCAACAATTGCAAGGCGAAAAGTGGTACCAATATTGGGAGAGATACAACCAGATCTGCGCAAGTTGCCCTTACCACAACATCAGCGAAGCACTTTTGATTCAACACTTTTATGATGGCCTTATCTATGAAGATCGCACCTATGTCGATGCTGCCAGTGGAGGAGGACTTACATTCAAAACCCCTGAAGAAGCGAGGAAACTACTGAATACTATGGTGGAAAATATACATCAATTTGGTACAACCAACGAAACCGATGCAGCAAAGGATTCAGAGATAGCCGAAATTCGAAAAGAGCTAAAGGAAGTGACTACTCAATGCGGAAATTTAGCAAAGATGTTTGCTGAATTTATGAGTGTTTGTTCACAACCTTCTATTCAAAAAAGAGGAATCAATGCTATTGAAGAAACCCAGCATTGGATGGAATTGCCGAAAGTACCTGCGATGTCATCTATTCCAACACCTAATTTTCCTAAAACATCACCACTCATTGATACGTTCGATGAGCCAATTCAAGGAGTTATGAAGACTTCAACCGAAATCAAGAAGGATGCACCTGCCGTGCCAGACGCTGAACATCAACAATCAGAAGAAGAATGGATGGAGGAGATGCAAGCTAAGTATGATCCACTACCATTCCCTCAAAGGTTTGCTCAACAACTCAATTTACTTCGGAATTTAGAGGTAAACATCCCTTTAGTTAATGAAATAGCCAAAGTACCAAGGTATGCTTCTTTTCTTAGAGATTTATGCAATAATAAGATTAAGTACGGTGAAAAATATGCTTACATGGATGAAAATATATATGCTGCTTATCAAAGGAAATTGCATCATAAATGCAATAGTTTAGGTTCTTTTTCTATTCCTTGTAGTATAGGAAAGAATGACGTAGGTAAAGCTATGTGTGAATATGGATCTTTGATTAATATCATGCCTTACTCTGTTTATAAGCAATTGAAAATAGAACCTCTGCTTGAAACTGATCTTATTATCCAATTTGCTGATAGAACTAACCATAAACCTGAAGGTTTAGTAGAGAACGTTTTAGTGCAGATAGGAGATTTTGTTTTTCCTGCAGATTTCTATGTCCTGAAGATGAGTGAAGACGACATTCATCTACCTCAAATGCCGCTACTGTTAGGAAGACCGCTTTTAATTGCAGCAAGTATGGATTTCAACGCAAAAGAAGGAACAATCACCATGAAATTCGATGGGAAGCCCATTGTATTCAACATAAGTGAATCAATGGAAGCTCCTGCCGAAATTCATTCTATCTATTCCATCGACACAATTGGAACTTATTCAGAAAAAGTACAAGCACTCAACCAAGAAGATGAACTTGAAGTGATCCTCACCAAAAGTTTACATCAGCAAGACGTTGAAGAAGCAGAAGTCGAGATGCCAAAAGAGATAGCAGAGACTGTCAGCGAACTATCATCCAACGAAGAAGTGGAGACGATTTCTTACATCAATCTGGAGCCAACGCCCAAGCCATTACCATCTATCATTCAACCTCCAGAAGTCAAGCTGAAACCGCTTCCTGAAGGCCTGAAACATGTTTTCCTTGGAGATAATGATACCCTGCCGGTTGTTATTTCAAGTAAACTGAACAATTTACAAGAAGAACAACTAATCAGAGTCTTAAAGGAACACAAAGAAGCCATCGGATGGACTGTAGCTGATATCAAAGGAACTAAGTCCTACTGTATGCATGCATAGGATTCGACTTGAAGATAATGCAGTAGCAGTTCGACAGTCGCAAAGAAGAACTAAATCCGAATCTTGCTGAAGTTGTCAAAGATGAAGTTCTTAAATTACTTGGAGCTGGTCTCATCTATGCTATATCAGATAGTAAATGGGTTAGCCCGGTCCAAGTAGTTCCAAAGAAATCCGGATTCACTGTCGTAGAAAACAAGGATGGAGAGCTAGTTCCTCAAAGATTGCAGAATGGATGGAGAGTATGCATTGACTACAGAAAGCTGAATTCCGCCACAGAAGGATCACTTTCGCTGCCATTCATTGATCAGATGCTGGAAAGATTAGCTTGCAAGGCCTACTATGTTTTCTGGATGGTTACTCGGGATATTTTCAAATTCCAATTGCACCTGAAGATCAAGAGAAGACCACGTTTACATGCCCTTTCGGTACGTATGCTTACACAAGAATGCCTTTTGGTTTATGCAATGCACCTGCAACTTTTCAAAGGTGTATGATGAGCATCTTTCAAGATTATGTGGGAGATAAGATGGAAGTTTTCATGGACGATTTCACAGTCTATGGAGATAACTTCAATCAATGTCTCAATAATCTAGAACTCATCTTGAAAAGGTGTGTTGAAACCAAATTGGTATTGAATGCCGAAAAATGCCACTTCATGGTAGAACAAGGTATTGTTCTAGGCCATGTAGTATCCAAAGAGGGGATGCAAGTCGATAAAGCCAAAGTTGACGTTGTACAGAACCTGCCATATCCAACATGTGTCAAAGATGTCCGCTCATTCTTAGGCCATGCTGGATTCTACTGAAGATTTATCAAGGATTTCTCAAAGATCTCAGCACCGATGTGTCGACTATTACAAAAGGATGTAGAGTTCGAATTTGGAGACGATTGCAAGGAAGCATTCGATAAATTGAAGACTGCACTCACCACCACTCCAAATGTGAAGCCACCTGATTGGGAACTACCGTTCGAGATCATGTGTGATGCAAGTGACGTTGCCATTAGAGCTGTTCTAGGTCAGAGAGTTGACAATGTACCTCATGTTATCTATTATGCTTCAAGAACTCTAGATGCTGCTCAAAAGAACTACACTACCACAGAAAAAGAGATGCTTGCCGTTGTCTTTGCTTTGGAGAAGTTTAGACCGTATATTCTAGGATCTAAGGTGATAATCTACTCCGATCATGCTGCATTGAGATATCTAATGAAAAAGAAAGAAGCAAAAGCTAGGCTTATGCGATGGCTTTTGTTATTTCAAGAGTTTGATATCGAAATAAGGGACAAGAAAGGAGCTGAGAATGTTGTTGCCGATCACCTAAGTAGAATTGAAAGCAAGGAAGAGGAAATCGCAATCAATGAAGTGCTGCCTTTTGAAGGATTGTTTGCCGTTTCTCAACTTCCATGGTATGCTGATATTGTCAATTACTTAGTTGCTCGTCGCCTACCTTCAGATCTTAGCAGAGGACAAAAATTGAAGATCATAAGTGATGCCAAGTATTATTTATGGGATGATCCGTACTTATGGAGACAAGGATCCGATTTAGTAATGAGAAGATGCATTCCCGACAATGAGACTCAATCCGTTTTGAAATTTTGCCATGGAGATGAATGTGGAGGCCACTTTGGACACAAGAAGACCGCAAGAAAAATCCTGGAGTGTGGCTTCTATTGGCCTAAACTTTTCAAGGATTCTTATGAGTATTGCAAAGCCTGTCCACAATGCCAAAGAGTTGGAGGTATATCGAAAAGGAATCAGATGATTCAATCACCTATATTCGTTGCTGAAGTCTTTGATGTATGGGGAATTGATTTCATGGGACCTTTCCCTCCATCAGACAAGAAGTATTACATCCTTCTAGCCGTGGATTATGTTTCTGAATGGGTTGAAGCTATTGCTACGGAGAAAGATGATGCTAGGATTGTAGTCAAATTTTTGAAGAATAATATTCTTCATCGATTTGGAATACCAAGATACCTCATCAGTGATCGTGGAACTCATTTTTGCAATAAAATTGTTCAAGCACTAGTTGAAAAATATGGAGTATACCATAGGGTATCTACTTCATATCATCCTCAAACTAGTGGACAAGCAGAAATATCTAATCGTCAAGTGAAGCTGATTTTGGAGAAAACAGTCAACGTTCAAAGAAAAGATTGGAGTATGCGACTAGGAGATGCTTTATGGGCATATCGTACAGCTTATAAGACACCTCTAGGTATGTCCCCGTACAGAATTGTGTTTGGAAAACCATGTCATTTACCTGTGGAATTAGAGCACAAAGCATGGTGGGCAGTTAAGCAATGCAATCTTAACTTTGACAAGGCTGGAATTCAAAGAATGTTACAATTGCAAGAACTTGAGGAAATTAGGAATGAAGCCTATGAGAATGCAAGAATTTACAAGGAAAAGACTAAAGCTCTGCATGATCAAAGGATATTAAGAAGAACGTTTCATGAAGGTCAGAAAGTTTTGTTATTTACAAGTTCGATC
>AWWV01008732.1:0-24318 GCA_001974805.1 Corchorus capsularis
TTTTCAATATTTTTCCCAGAAATATCACACCAAAATAAGTCTAAAGCTCAAATTTCACAACTTTCCGAGCTCAAACGAATCCAGAACAAATATCACAAGTTTTTGGTCGAAAATTTTTTTTATTTTATTTTACTTTTTTTTATATTTTTCGGTATAACTACTAGTTATGAGGGACTCAAATCTGAAATTTTAAAGCAAAACGATGCAAGATGAATTGGCTATGAATTTTTGAAGTTTCTGAATTTTTGAATTTTTGAAGAAGGTGGTGCGATGAGTGTGGGTGAAATCGATGGGATGAATGATGATGAGTAAAAGATAGATTTACCGATTGAAGATGATAAACCTAAGCTCTGATTACCAATTGATACGAATCTAGTTGTAATTGGTCCAAATCCACCTTAGAGACCCGCCTAAGATCAACTTGAATCACCAAACTTCTAGATGTGTATGTCGACAATCTTCACTTGATAAATCTTCCTTCGTTCGTCGGCCTTAGACCTCCAAGTCGACCTGCACTTGAACACCTAAGATCACAAGTTTCACAAACAACCAAGCAATCACAACCTAATTGTTTGCTAGGACTCTACACGATTGAAGAACCCTAAGTTTGTTCAAACTAGAACAATGAAGCCAAAGAAATCGATGTGGGTATAAACCTCTCAATTTTATTGATTAACTTGACTTGTGTTTACAAGAGAGGGATGGTCCCTTTATATACTAGTAGGGGACGCATAACCCTTCTCCTAAAACTAAAAGGAAAACATTACATAAAGGAAGGAACAGGGAAATAGCCTTCTCCTTGTCCTACTAGGAAAAGTAAATAACTTTAAACAGGGATTGGACTTAGTCAAACAAGGCCCAACCCAATGTCTTCTAAACTAAATAATTAACTAATCTAAGATAGAATAAAGGCCCATGAGGCCGAATTACACAATACCAAAGTCTAATGCTCATCGATTTCAAATAAGGTAAACACCTTGGAATCGATGGGAATATTCTTGGTGATGTCGACTTCAATGCCTCCCAAATGTTCTTCAATGGACTCTAAACCTCCAAGATGAGATCTTACAAAGCCCAATAAAGCTTCCTTGAACCTTTTAGCCCGAGCCCTAGTCATTGGACCTTGCGGAATGGCTAAAGGATCAAAAGGCCGGTCTTGTCCGGATGGCCCAATCGATGGCCGGTTGTGGCCGGTTGGTGCACCAATCGATGGCCGGTTGTGGCCGGTTGCTCCATGCGATGTCGCATGCGATGGCCGGTCATGTGGCCGGTCATGTGGCCGGTGTTGCGCGGCTTCTCCAAGCAATGGCCGGTCACTCGTGCCTCCAACTCCATGCTCCTCCAAGCTAGCATCGATGACATCTCCTTGATCTTCGTTGGCTCCAATGTGTCCTTCTAAGCCATGATAAGCCCTTGGCGCATCACAATCGCAACCTAATTGTTTGCTAGAAGTCTACAAGATTGAAGAACCCTAAAGTATGCTCAAACTAGAACAAAGAAGCCAAATAATCGATTTGGGTGAATAAACCTCAATTCTTATTGATAACTTGACTTGTGTTTACAAGAGGGATATAGACCCTTTATATAGGGGAAGGGTCGACGCATAACCCCCCTTAAACCTCCTTATAGGCGGTTTACACATAAAGGAAGGATCAAGGAAATAGCCTACTTCTTGTCCTACTAGGAAAAGTAAATAACATAACATAATTAAGCAAGGATTGGACTTAGTCAAACAAGGCCCAACCCAATGTCATCGAGACTAATTAAATAGCTAATCTAAGATAGAATTAAGGCCCATATGGCCGAATTACACAATGAAAGATCTAATGCTCATCTATATCAAGTAAGGTGCATAACTTGGAATCCATTGGAATATTCCTAGAACCGATTGAATGAAGCTTTGGATCAATTGGACTATTCTTGCTCAAAACATCTTCAATGGTCTTCCAGTCTTCAAGATGAGTTCGAACAAGGCTTGTTAATGCATCTTTGAACTTCTTACCTCTTGCTCTAGTAATCGAACCTAAAGGCAACTTCAATGGATCCGATGGCATCTTAGGCGACTCCTTGGAGCTTGGAACATCACTTGCGCAACCCTCCATATCTTCAAGCTTGTCTTTGCTTCTTTGCCGCATATGCTCATCCTCTCCATGAACTCCATTGTCTCCATTGTGCTCTTTAAGACCATGATAAGCCCTTTGCGCATCATCCCCTCTCTCCTGAAAATGATTTGTCACCAACATCCTCCTTACCCAATCCGGAGAAGAATGAAGAAGAGCTTCGTACCAACTTAGACCTACTAGAAAAAGCGAGAGAACCAACACAATTAAGGCAAGCTAGTAGAGCTCAGCAAGTCAGCTAAAACTACAATAAACTTGTTTGGCATAGGCAATTTCAAGTTAGAGATCTAGTAAATAGAAGCTTTTTAGCTAGTAGACCTACCTCAGAGAAAAAGAAGATGTCCCCCAATTAGGAAGGACCTTATCAAGTGACACATGTACTCGGTAAAGGGGCTTACAAGTTGCAAAGGATGGATGGAACACCAATGCTAAGAATTTGGTATGCAATCCACTTGAAGAAATATTATCAATAGATTGTAATGAAAAAGTATGTTTTAGTTCAGAAGTCAATGAAAGTGTCGATCAACAATGTTATTTTCAGCTCATGTCATTTTCCAACTTTTATCCTTAAGATTTCCATGTACTCGAATTTCAAACACAATCAATGAGAAGTGGCACTAACCTAGGCAAATAGTAGCCATGCATATTTCTTATATGCTTATGATTTCCTACACACTTCGTAACATCCTTGTACAAATCATAAAAACTCACGAAATAAAAAATAAGAACAAGAGCAAATGGCGAACGTTACAATCAAAAAAGCCCCCAAGGGGCCTAACCCCAACTGGCGAGCGCTCGGCATAGCCAGCCTTGACCAAGTATGGCCCCCGACTAGCAGGCGATTGATACGAATCTAGTTGTGATATATTCAAATCTACCCCTGAATTCCTCCAAAGATCAAACTTGAAACACAAACTTCAACTTCCAAACTTGATGAAATGGACAGTCTTCCCAAAGATCCAATCTTCTTTCGTCGGCCCTAGATGATCAATTAGACCTGCAATTGACAACCTAAGATCACAAGAAACACAACTAGATAATCACTATCTAATTGTTTGCTAGGACTCTACTAGATTGAAGAAATCCTAAGCATGTTCAAATTACTAGAACAATGAAGTTAAATTCTCAAAGGTGAATAAACCTCAATTGATTGAAAACCTTAACTTGTGTTTACAAGAGGTATTTGAACCCTTATATAGTGATAGGGTTCGACCAAAACATCAAATAAAACCCTATGAGGCGTCCAAACATAAGAACTAAGGAAAAACTAGTCCAAGCCCATCTAGGAACAGTGATGTGCCCAAGACTTATCATGGATTTGAATATGACAAAGGAGAGCATGGAAAGGATGTGCAAGGGCTGCAAGGAAGCATGGAGATGCATGAAGATCATGGAGATATCGATGAGCATGTTCCAAGCACCAAAAAGATGCCATTCGATCCACTGAAGATGCTTATTGGTCCGATGACTAGAGCAAGAGCTAAGAGATTCAAGGATGCACTCATGGGCCTTGCTCGAACTCATCTTGATGACATGAAGACTATTGAAGTTCAATTGATGAACTTTGATGATGATTTGAGCAAGAAAATACAAATCAATTACAACTTCATCACTTTGCTTGCTATTGATTCTACATCGCCGAATTGACATCGTGGCATGAGCCCATAAGCATCAGTTTACTTTGTGTGGGCTTAATTCTATCTTAGATTAGCTTATTTTTAAGTTTGGATGTTATTTGGGTTGGGCCTTGTTTGACTAAGTCCAATCCTTGTTTAATTATGCTTTTTTTCCTTTTCCTAGTTGGGCTTGTACTAGTTTTACCTAGCCCTTATGTTTGGACGAAAATAGGGTTTTAATTTAGGTTTTTGGTTGACCCTATCACTATATAAGGGTTCAAATACCTCTTGTAAACACAAGTTAAGTTTTCAATAAAGAGTTGAGGTTTATTCACCCAATTGATTATTTAGCTTCATTGTTCTAGTTTGAGCAAACTTTAGGAAGTCCTAGCAACCAATTAGGTTGTGATTGCTTAATTGTTTGTGAATCTTGTGTTCTTAGATTGATAATTGCAGGTCTAATTATCCATCTCAAGGAGATGAACGAAGAAGAAGCTTGGTTAGGTTTATCGATCTACATACTATTCTAGGAGTTGAAGTTGTCAAGTTGATCTTTGGAGGATTTTCAAAGGTGGATTTGAATCTAACACAACTAGATTCGTATCAATTGGTATCAGAGCCATGTTTTTCATCTTTAATCGTTAAAATCTATCCTTCTATTCATCATTCATCAAGTTCTAGTTCCATCTTCATCCATCTAGTTGAAAATCAGAAACTTGTGAATTTTATTGTGGATTCGTTATAGCTCTGATTGCTTTGAAATTTCAAATTTGGAGTCCTCATACATCAAGGTTATATCGAAAAATATGAAAAAGATAAAAATAAAAAATTAAAAAATTTTCGACCAGAAACTTGTGATTTTTTTTCTGGATTCGTTTGTGGTCAGAAAGCTTTGAAATTTTTAGATATAGTGTTTTTACATCTTGATCTTTCTGGGAAAAATATTGAAAAATTCAAAAAAAAAAACCAGTAGTGTAATCGCAATTTTGGGAATTAGGGTTCTTATCAAGGTTTTTTGGGGCTTTTTGATTGTGAGTCTCAATTGATCTTGAATTGTCAAATTGAAAGTTTGTTTGAGGATCTTGGGGTGCTTTTGTTGTAATTGAAGGTTTAATTTGAAAGATTTCAGTTTGAAGATCACCAATTTCAAGTTCCAAAATAAGTGGTATAACTTGGGTGGAGCTTGAATTGGTTGAATTGTGTATTGTGTTGTTTTGATTGGATTTGTGCAGCAAGTTTGGACGACACAAGGAGGCTGCAAATTGGTTTGGTTTGATTATTCTAAGATCACTCTTTCCTTTGATTCACATAAGTTGTTGCTCTTAATTGTTTGTTCCTCAAGTAGGTCACGAGAAGAAAGAAGTTACTCTTACAAGTTGCTCTTATTAGGCCTATTGAAGCTAGTAAAAGTCAAATTTTGGTGAGATCATCAAGAGTGATAGAGGGCGGCCAACCCATAGGTGGAGTGCAAACACGAGAGCACTTTGTGTTAATCAAACACACACACACACACACACACTATTGTGAGGATTTTCTTTATCTTTACTAACCTTTTGTGCAGGTACAATGGGAGATAAACAAGATGGAGAAAATCAGGCCAACTTGGCTACTTTATTGCAAAATCTAGTACCACGAATGGACAATTTTTCTACTAGATTTGATCAAAAAATGGATACCATGATTGATAAAGTTCAACGAGTAAAGAAGAGTTTCATATCATCTAGTAGCTCATGGAAAACTCCTTACAAGCAAGATGAAAGTATTCCATT
This sequence comes from Corchorus capsularis, assembly GCA_001974805.1. Taxonomy (NCBI): domain Eukaryota; kingdom Viridiplantae; phylum Streptophyta; class Magnoliopsida; order Malvales; family Malvaceae; genus Corchorus; species Corchorus capsularis. The sequence continues at coordinate 5,506 of AWWV01008732.1, forward strand.
CAAGGAGAAAGAGTGTTTGACAAAGGAGTACAAAAAAGATGAGAGAACTCCATTCAAGGAGAAGGAGAGTGCAAAAAAGGAGTTCTTAAGTCCTAAAACCGAAAGTGAGGATTTAAGTTCATCATCTAAATCTCATATTGAGAGTCAAGGATTTGGTCACTATGCTAGAGATTGTTTTAAAAAGGAAGGTGATTTCACTCTAGATTCTAGTGGGGTTGATGATGATGAGTGGGGCGATGATGAGGTTGCAATTGATGGTGGTGAAGAGTTAGCTCCATTTAGTTTGGTTGCTAGTAGAACTTCGAGTGCCTATGTGAAAGGGGATGTTCAAAATCAGAGGGAGAATCTATTTCACACTAGATGCTATGCGAATGGAAAACCAAGTACTGTGATTATAGATGGAGAGAGTTGTACAAACATAGCTAATGATTATTTAGAGAAGGAGTTACAACTACCTACTTCTAAACATCCTAAACCCTATAGCTTAGGTTGGTTCAATGATAGAGAGGAGATTAGGGTTAAAAAACAAGTTTTGGTTACTCTTTCTTTGGGCAGGTACAAAGAGGATGTCTTGTGCGATATCTTGCCAATGCGAGCTTGTCATGTTTTGCTTGGGAGGCCTTGGCAATATGGCAACAAGGTGAAACATGATGGTGAGACAAATGTAGAGACCCGGCCCAACCTGCGAGGTATTGTCCACTTTGGCCCAAAGGCCTCACGGATTTGCCCTTCCTAAAAGGTGCCTCACAAGTTTGGGTTGGATCTCTATTATATAAACCACAATAGATCACCACATCCTCCTGATGTGGGATCTTGGGGCGTCACAACAAACAAGTACTCTTTTATGTGTGGTAAGATTCCTATCACTTTGGTTCCTTTATCACCTCAAGAAGCTTTAAAAGATCAATTGAAATTGAGGGATGATTTTGCTAAATTGGATGCTGAATTTAGGGCTAAAGAAGAGAGTAAACCCGAACCTAGTTTAGGTGTTGTTTGCGATGACACTAAATCTGTTTTTAGTGTTGTTTGCGATGACACTAAATCTGTTTTGAGTGTTGTTTGTGATGATAAAACAGTCTTGTTAGATGAAAATAATTCTGATTTGAGTGATTGTAGCATTGAAAATAGGGCTGTTTTGGGTGAAAAGAAAGTTAGTTCTAAGAAAGTTGTTAAAGAGTGTATGTTAGCTACTAAAACTGAGATTAAGAGTGCTTTGCATGATAATTCTGTTTTGATCTTGCTTTTATTTCGAAATACAGTAATGGGAACTAAAAATTTGGCTAGAGAACTTCCAAGCAATATTATGTCTCTTTTGAGTGATTTTGTAGGAATTGGAGTTGTTTTGATACAAGGAGGGAAGCCCATAGCTTGCTTTTGTGGGAAAATTCTTAGTGGATTTCTATCCATTAGAGAGATTGAACTGCATTCATATGTCGTGCAATACGAGTTCATTGAGAGCTTTCCATATGTGGTGCAATATAAGCAAGAGAATGTTGTGGTTGATGCTTTATCAACGAGGTATTTATTACTTTCCATACTTGATTCTAAATTTTTAGGATTTGAGTATATTAAGGATTTGAATGTTAATGATGCTTATTTTGGTGATATCTTTAAAGCATGTGCTAATTCTGGTTTTGGAAAGTATTATTTGCATTCTGGAATTTTGTTTAAAGAATCTAGGTTGTGTATTCCTTCTTGTTCTTTGCGTGATGTGCTTATGAGGAAATCGCATGAAGGGGGATTAATGGGTCATTTTGGTGTTGATAAAACATATGAGATATTGCATGAACACTTGTTTTGGCCTAAGATGCAATATGATGTAGGAAAGCATATTTCTAGTTGTTTTCTTTGTTTGCAAGCTAAGTCTACATCTAAACCTCATGGATTGTATACACCTTTGCCTATTCCTCATGAACCATGGACACACATTAGCATGGATTTTTTGTTAGGATTGCCTCGTTCTAGGAGAGATAAAAATTCTGTTTTTGTTGTGGTTGATAGTTTTTCTAAGATGGCACACTTTATTTCATGTTCTAAGACTGATGATGCCATTAATGTAGCTAACTTGTTCTTTAGGGAAATTGTTAGATTGCATGGAATGACTAGAACCATTGTTTCTGATCGAGATGCTAAGTTCTTAAGTCAGTTTTGGAGAACTTTATGGGCTAAGTTAGGTACTAAGTTGATGTTTTCAACAACTTGTCATCCTCAAACTGATGGGCAAACTGAAGTTGTTAATAGGACTTTATCCACCTTATTTAGAGCTTTAATTAAGAAGAACTTAAGAACTTGGGAGGAATGTTTGCCACATGTTGAATTTGCATATAATAGAAGCATACATAGTACTACTGGTTATTCACCTTTTGAAATTGTGTATGGTTTTAATCCTTTAACTCCTTTGGTTTTGATGAGTTTACCTTTGAGTGTGCAAGTTGACATGGATGGCAAAAGGAAAACTGTTTTTAAAACTAAGTTAGGATTTTATGAATGGTTAGTTATGCCTTTTGGATTGACTAATGCACCTAGTAATTTTATGAGGCTAATGAACCATGTTTTGAGAGCTTTTGTTGGCAAATTTGTTGTTGTTTATTTTGATGATATACTTGTGTATAGTCATAGCTTAGAAGAACATGCTGAGCATTTGAGATGTGTGTTAGATGTACTTAGGGTTGAGAAATTATATCCTAACCTTAAGAAGTGCACCTTTTGCACAAACGAGATTGTTTTTCTTGGTTTTGTGGTTTCTGCGCAAGGTATAGAAGTTGATGAGGAGAAGATCAAAGCCATCAAAGATTGGCCAACACCAACAAATGTTGGTCAAGTGAGATCATTCCAAGGCTTGGCTAGATTTTATAGGAGGTTTGTTAAGGACTTTAGCACTTTGGCAGCACCTATTACAGATTTGAGGACAAATCTTTTTCAAGGGGGAGGGGATGATGCGCCGAAGAATTATCATGGACTTGAATATGACAAAGGACAACATGGAAAGGATGTGCAAGGGCTGCAAGGAAGCATGGAGATGCATGAAGATCATGGAGATATCGATGAGCATGTTCCAAGCACCAAAAAGATGTCATTCGATCCATTGAAGATGCTTATTGGTCCGATGACTAGAGCAAGAGCTAAAAGATTCAAGGATGCACTCATGGGCCTTGGTCGAACTCATCTTGATGACATGAAGACTATTGAAGTTCAATTGATGAGCTTTGATGATGATTTGAGCAAGAAAATACCAATCAATTACAAGTTCATCACTTTGCTTGCTATTGATTCTACATCGCCGAATTGACATCATGGCATGAGCCCATTAGCATTAGTTTTCTTTGTGTGGGCTTAATTCTATCTTAGATTAGCTTATTTTTAAGTTTGGATGTTATTTGGGTTGGACCTTGTTTGACTAAGTCCAATCCTTGTTTAATTATGTTTTTATTTCCTTTTCCTAGTTGGGCTTGGACTAGTTTTACATAGCCCTTATGTTTGGACGAAAATAGGGTTTTAATTTAGATTTTTGGTTGACCCTATCACTATATAAGGGTTCAAAAACCTCTTGTAAACACAAGTTAAATTTTCAATAAAGAGTTGAGGTTTATTCACCCAATTGATTATTTAGCTTCATTGTTCTAGTTTGAGCAAACTATAGGGTTCTTCAATCTTGTAGAGTCCTAGCAAACAGTTAGGTTGTGATTGCTTAATTGTTTGTGAATCTTGTGTTCTTATATTGATAATTGTAGGTCTAATTATCCATCTCAAGGCAACGAACGAAGAAGAAGCTTGGTTAGTTTTATCGATCTACATACTATTCTAGGAGTTGAAGTTGTCAAGTTGATCTTTGGAGGATTTTCAAAGGTGAATTGAATCTAACACAACTAGATTCGTATCAAAAAGGAAATAAAGACAGAATTAAACAAGGATTAGACTTAATTAGATAAGCCCCAACCCAAATAACATCCAAAGTTAAAAATAAGCTAATCTAAGATAGAATTAAGGCCTCATAAGGCCGATTACATGCATTCAAGCCCATGTAGAATTGGTAGCAAGCATAGTGATTAACTTGGTATCGATGATCAGTCGTCAGTGAATCATAAAAATAATCCCAACAATTACTAACTAAAATAGCTTGGGCAAGTAGGGGTCGAATCCACAAAGAGATAGGATATTCTTCAATTTCTATTTAATTAGCTTAAAAATAATTAAACAAACAAAGAGAGTTTTGGAAGTAAGATAAAAAAAACTAATTAAAACAAAGCAAACAAAACAATTAAAGAAAATTAAGAAAGCAATTAAGAAAATTAAAGAAAAAAATTAATAAGTAAATTAAGAAAACAATTAAAATTAAGAAAACCTCCAACATAAAATTAATATCCCTCTTGACAAAAATAACATGGATCATTGATATCTAAAAATTATGAAAACAATGGATAACTTGTTTGGAATTAAATCCTAAATTACCAAATTAGATAAATTAGCCAATTAGAAACATGATTTATCCCTTTTATTTAAAACAACTAATTGCCAAATTAATGGTTTATTAGTATATCAAGAATAAAACATTAAGATCTAGTAATTTATGAACAAGCACAACAAGCAATAATTTACCCATTGATTCTTAAATCCCTTGGAAGAAGTATTACCATTACTTCCAATTGCTACCTTAGATTAAAAATCCGAGGCATTACCACTCACAATTTAATTAGCTAATGCAACTTAATTTATTAAGATAGTGTCGACTCCAATCTATCAAAACAAGTAAACATATTAAAAATCATGCAGAGATTTAAGAAATATCCAAAACAATTTCATATATAAGCACAAAATCTCACCATGATATAAGTCAAAAGATCAATTAAATTCTACATTGGAGAAAAGAAAAGGTTTTCTCCCTCATAAATTGATTGAGCATCCAAAGAAAAGAAGAAAACTTATCTATGGATGAAGAGGAAGAGGGGCCGGCGGCTATACCCAGGGGAATCCTCCAAATCTTCAACAATTCTACAATATTTTCTAATGATGATGAATACATAAAACCCTAGACCTAAGGTGGATATTTATAGTGGAAAAAAAAAGACTCCTAATAGAATTAGGATAGCCTAGGACGGTTTAGACTCTAACTTGGTCTCCAAGTTGGCTTAAAAGTCTTCCTTGGGCTGACTTAGAGTAAAAATCTGATTTCTGGAAATTCTGTAATCGGCAGAAACTTTGACATTTTGGGCTTGAAAATGGTAGAACTGGGCTTCGGGCTTCGAAGAAAAGTTGTAGATCTCGGAGTCCTCTTTCCAACGCCTACTCACACGCATTTTTTGGAGGTCTGAATCAAAAGTTATGGCCTTTTTACCGAGACTGCACAGAATCATAATCCAACTAAGAAAGGGTTGCGGGAATTGGATATTTTACAGAGTTGGACCGCGCAAATTGGGGCTTTGACTCCAATCTGGGCTTAGCTCGACTGATTATTTTCCCATGTAAAATATTCAAAAGTCCATGTCTTCAGGGCTTCTCCAAAGCAATTCTTCATTCCTTTGCGATATAAGCTCGATCGTCAATTCTTGCTCCTTGAAATAATTCTTCAATGATCTTCATATCTTCAAATTATCTTCAATAAATCTTCAATCAAGAACTTCGAATCTCCAAATCTTTACTCAAAATTACTTTGCTTATATTTGTGTCAAAAATCACTAAAATAGCTCCAAAAGTAGTGAAAATTAGTAAGTTTCACTTCTCATCTCTATAAAACATAAAAACACAAATATTAACAAAATAAGATATATTAGAGCATAAATTCATCCAAAAACATAAGAACATAGCCATAAAAATAGTGTTGTTTTTGGCTCGATCATAATTTCCCCCACACTTGAACTTTGCTAGTCCCTAAGCAAATCAATGTGTTAGTTAACAAAAATCAATTTTTTTTTCAATAATTTGAATTCACACATATATCAAAAATCAATTTAATCATGAAATCAAAATAACAAAGAACAATAATAATACTTAATTCAAAGATCAAGAAATAACAAGCATCATCATTCTTAAGTAGCCATAATCAAAGTAGCTCTAATAACTCATCATTTTTCACATCCTATAACTACTTCTTACTATAGACTTATGTTTCCATTTTTCTCTCCATTACTCAAAAGATTGTAATATCATGGATACAAATCAAGGGTCTTCGTGGGTTATAATAAATTTTGAAGGGTAATTGTTTTTAGAAAATTGAGGTTACTAACCTCGAAGTATTCATAATTAGGGGTTACTAACTCCCTTTTATTTTATTTTTATTTTTATTTTGAGGCTAATAGCAGTCTTCTTTTTTTTTTTCAGAGGGACAATACTTCTGATTCCATGCCTCAAATCCTCTTTAAGGGTTACTTACGCCTGTTTTTGCAAAGAGTGACAACTATGAAAAGATTAACTCCGAAGTACCTCTTCTCATCTTTCATGAAAACACTTCTTTTTATGAAAACAATATTTTTTTTAAACTACCCTTTTATATAAAGAGTCCCCCACACTTATTCTTGACATATCCATGACATACTTTCTTAATTGTAATTTCAATCAAGATTCAACACAAATTCTAGAAATAGATAGTCTTAAAAGCAATGAATGAATAAGATCATATCACAGACTTCAATTATACCTAATTCTAAGAAATCAAATAACATGCTATAAATCAATCAATGAATAAAGCATCGTTAAAAATACTAAGTATTCATCAATCATAAATAAATCAATCACTCAATATATGCATGAAAAATCAAAAAGTTTGAAATTTTCGAAATTTTTTTCTTGAAAAATCATTTTTTTCCGAAAATTTATTCAAAAATTGAGGAAATAAAAGATCAATCCAAAAACAATCAAATCTTAAATCTAATGCAAACAACAACTAACATATGACTCAATATCAAGTATTCACCCCCCATACTTAAAATTCACATTGTCCTCAATGTAAAATCAATCAAGAAATTAATTCATGCAAAAGTAGCTTACCAAAAATAAAGAAATAAAGTTTAAGAAGCATACCTGGATAGCTTGAAAATAGGGGAGGAGAGGTGCCTAATTTATATAGTGATCAAGTCCTATTCCTAAGAGGTTTATTTAATTAAAGAGAATAGTTAGAAACATAACTGAAATAGGGCTGAAATCTCAATTTTGTACCAAACCTTTACGTTTAATAGTAACTTGGTACCAAACCTTTTATTTCGTCCAATTTAGTACCAAACGTTTTATAAATGTTCCAATTAAGTACTTTTTTAGGGTTGACAGCACGGTTGAAGAACACGCGCGTTAAGTCCCCGTTATCTCTAATTTTCCGTTGTCCCACGTGTAATATAGGCTGAAATAAGGTTTTTTTTTAATATCTTTCACCTTTATAATAATTAGCCTCTTATTTTTGTTTCCTTGAGCTAAAACTTTCATCTCTCTCTTAATTTCTTTCGGGTTTGGGTGTTTTGTTGCTGTTCTTCGATTTTTTCTTGGGCAATCTCTCTCTTTCCTTTCAAGTTCAACTCGATCTACCCCTTAAAGCATGAGTTCAAGCAGTTCCAGGTATTGAAGGGAAATAGATCTAGGTTTCATTTGGGTTTAACATCTAGGATTAAAGTGGGTTCGGGTGATAGATCTAACTCTTTTTTTTTTTGTGCAAGTCGAAGCAGGACAAATCGATCAGATTTAAGGGGTTATAAGTTAATTTCTTCATGCTACCCGATGGAATTGAAGTATGAAGGAGAACAAGTTTACTGTTATTGTGGTATGAAAGCACCACGATGGACTTCTTGGACAGATGACAATCTTGGGAGAAGATTCTTTGGGTGCAAGAATTATAAGGTAAGAATTGCTTGATTTTTAGAATTTTTCGTTTGTTGTAGTTGGAAGCTAAATCTTCTGGGGAATTGTAGGATAAAAGTATTACCTGTGACTTTTGGGATTGGCATGATCCTAAATTTCCTGGTAGAGCAAGAGAGATTATACTGGAGCTGAAGAATAGAGAATGCTTCTTGTTTAATCAAGCAAGGATGTTGAAGCAGGAAGTGAGTGAGTTGAGGGAAAATGCTGTTCAGAATATGGAGGCTAAAATCATTGAACAAAATTTCATGCTAAAAGAGGAGGTTTCTAATTTGAAGAAGAAGATTGATGCAAGGGATAATGGAAAGTGGTGCAAATTTTGTTGTTTATGTTTAGGTTTAGTGATTTTGTTTGTTGGAGTAAAGGCAAGATTTGAGAATCAACACTGTAATTTGAAAGCATTACCTTAAGTAATGCTTAAGATGTATGTTTTGTATTTCTTTTCCATCACCTGAAAGTAATGAAAAATTAGTCATGTTTTTGAATCACAAATGGTTTCATTCAATATACCTTATCTTCTGCTAATTGTAATGAAAAGATGCAATTTCATAAAGGGTTAAAATTCAGAAAAGCCTTCAAATATCCTACATACATTCCAACATCAGATTCATAATATCCTACATTCCAACATTACACCACTTGACTACATTAGATTAATGTTTATGGTTAAACAGACCCCATAATCAACATCATCAAAAAGAACCCTCAAACTTGTTGTTTGCCCTTGCCCTTGGAACTTGCAGATGCAGATGCAGTTGTCACACTCTCCTGCGTGCCATGCAGAGGCACATGGTCTCCACTAGCTGCTGCTTGCAGTCCCTATATGCAAAAACAGTGGACAAATAGTGAGTCCTATATGCATATTAAAAACAATGAGACAATCTAGTTTTTGATTATATATACAAAGATCACCAACCTCAGATATTTTCAGAGATTCCATTCTCGTTTTGAACTTCATATGGGCATCACGTTGGAGAGAAGTAGCAGTCACTAGTCTCTCATTTGCATATTTAGCCTGAGAAGCAGGGCTTGACCTTTCTCCAGACAAATTGAGGACTCTGCCATTTCCATCAACCACTGAGATTCTGGTCTTCTTTTTCGGTCCAGCAGCACTTTTTGGTCTCTTCTTCTTACTTTGACCACTTTGTGCTTTTGAAGATGAATTAACAGTAGTTGGGTTCACTGACTCAGATGGCTGACTAGGCAAAACAACACATGCAGAAGCTTCTGCATTTCCAGAAACAGTTGAGGTAGCTTGGCTTTTTGCATTTGCAGTCAGATCTGGGATCTGGACAGAGACAGAAGCAGCTGAAGATGAGTGTGGGTTTTTCTCAGCCCTTTGTTGGGTGATTGTTGAAGGTCTGCAACTAACTTCTTCTTGAGTGGGAGTGGTGCATTGAACTTCTTCATGGCTGGGTTGGTTTGCAGTAGAGGTTTGTGCAGTGTGTTGTTCCATGACAAATATATTTGAGCTAGGAGGAGGCTGGGTTTGATAATAGTAGAAAAAATATTGAAAAGAGAAGTTAGAAATGGTCAGTGGAGACATTTATAATAATTAAGAAAGCATTGAAAACACATAAACATAAAAAGACAAAAAAGTGAGAAATTACCTCAGTAGCCCTTAGAGGACAAGTTCTTATGTTGTGTCCCCTTTTAGTACAAAGCCGGCAAGTCATAATCATGCCCTTCCTTGACATGCCCGAGGAATCATTCTTGGTGGATTGGGTGGGCTCATTTATGGACTTCTTCCTAGCAACCTTAGGTCGCCCAGGCCCTTTCTTCTCAAACTTGGGAGGCTTCACAGGTTCATTATCAGTCTTGGGCTAATCCTTCATGCCTGGCATGGGCTCAATGGGCTTTGAGTAGGCTTGTAGGTAAACTTCCTTTGAGTACCAAGAAGACACAAATTCTGCAACATTACCCCTCCTGTCTCAGATTGCACATATTGCATGTGCACATGGAACCCCACTAAAAGTGTATCTTCCGCAGGTACATGTCTTCTCCTCAAGCCTGACAACATATCTTGAGTCCCCATGCTCAACTTCATAGCCATCAGCCCCATTGAACACCACACGACAGAACTGAGCAATCATTTCAGTTTTCTCAATGCTTTGCCAGATCCTTGGACCCAGCCCATCTTTCCACCTACTAGCTTCAATATTCTTCCTCACTAGCCTCCTCATCGATTCCCTTCGCATAAGCTCAAACAATGAAATAACTGACAGCCTCCTAGCCTTCAACAATGTCTTGTTGAATGCCTCGCATAGATTGTTGTCTGCGACCTCCACGAGTGAGTCAGTTCTGAAAAAGGCTCTATAGAACCTTGATGCTGAAGCATAAGTTTCAAAATCTGAGGCTGCTTTTGGACTGATTACTTTTAGCTTTTCCAAAGTCTCTTCATACTCCCTCATATTGGGTGCCTTGACAAGTTTACAAAAAAAATCACCTCTATGTCCTCTACCTTGCCAGTTTACCCACACATGCCGAGCACAAAACCTGTGCTCAGATTGAGGGGCATTATCTACAATAGCTCTCGCAATGGTCTGCATAATAAGACACATAGTCAGTACAATTATCAAAACCCAAAAACCATAGCAAGAAGAAACCCTAAACCCTAAACTAACTTACCTTATGCTGATCACTCATGAAGGTAAAGCCAAATCCATCTCCAACTCCTAGATCTTCTGCGAGGCACTCTACAAACCAGCTCCAAGAAACGGTTGTTTCATCCTCCACCAATGCCCAAGCAACTGGAAACATTTGATTGTTTCCATCTCTTGCAACAACACATAGAAGTTCACCCTTGGTCAATGTCTTTAGGAAGCACCCATCTAAACCAATGAAATTCCTGCAACCATGTGTAAACCCCCACTTCAGTGCACCAAGGCATATATAAATCCTCTCAAAAACTGGTGGCAAATCTGGATCTGGCCTCACTATGTCCATCTTCACAGTACTCCCTGGATTGCTCTCTAAAATCATGTTTCTATAATCCCACAACTTGGCAAACTCCTCCTCATAATTCACCACAAAACTCTCAATTATTTTTTTCTTTGCTCTCTTGACTATACTGATACTAACTTCCTACTGTAAATCAGCTGTGATCAGTTCCTTGATTAAATCATATTTCATAAAGGGCATAGCCCTTATCTTCTGCATCAGAAACTCTGTCAGAAGCTTTGTGCTTAGTCTCAGATGACGAGTATAGTAGTTACTACACTTATGCACATCATTGAATTTCCTCACTTGGAAGGTTTCAAGAGCAATATTAATTGCTCCATAGATCATCCATGGGCACCCTTCATTTGCACATACACCCCTCACCCATTTCTTGGTGTTTTTCTTCCACTTGATTGACTTAGCTTTTTTAATAGCCAACACACTCACAGCATGCTTAAAAGCATCTGAATTCTTGAAAAGCATGGACTTGCAGATATATGGCACCTCAGCAGTAGGATCAAACCTAGGAAGCCTACATTTCCTAGTTGTAGCTTCCCCAAAGATAAGATCCTCATCACTCTCTACCTCTAGTGCAGCATCCGAGTCATCATCATACTCACTATCTACATGATATGCAGCATCATCATCATCTACAACAGGCTCATCAGCAGTACCATGGCACTCCACATTCACATCCACCTCCACATCCACCTCCACATCACCTTCATCAGGAGACTCAACTTCACCTTCAATGTCAACATCAAGCAGATTTGCCCCCCCCCCCCCAACTGGCTCAATATTCTCTTCAGCACCATTCTGTTCTTCAGCACCATTATGTTCTTCAGGGCCATATCCTAACAGACCTGCAATCACTGGCACTTCCTCTATTCCATGTTCAACATAAACATTAATCTCACCATTGTTTAAAAAACATTTCTCCAGTCATATCAAGAATAGAATCATCATTAATGTGGGTTTCAATCCATCACACAGCAAAAACCCAGGCCTATTATAGAACATTCTTAGAATATTTCTGTACCCAGCCCTCTCACATAATTTATTAAACTCAATTTTACTAATCCTATTAGGATCAAATACCAAATCATCAACAAAGCCTCCCTCATATCTCAAACCTTCATCAACAACAGTAAAATAACCCTGATAGTGAAACCTAATAATGGTAGTATCAAATGCCATTTTCACCTAAAACACAGAACAAAGTAACCTATATTACACAACAAATCAAACAGAAGGCATGTGTATGTAAACAAAGAAACAAACTATCGAAATGCCCAAAAACAAAAACCCAACAGAAACCACCACTTAACCCAAAAAGCACAAACAACATAAGCAACATCAACCATATCCATCAATCACCCAGAAAACACATTAATTTAAACATAAAGAATCAACAGATATGAAACACGACAAAGATCAAACATACCCTTCGAAAAAACCCAACAGAAAAACCCTAGAACACTAGCCCTTATCATTTCGACAGTGATAATATTGCAAATATATCAAACACAATCAACACCAACATCAAACATACATATTCAACCCAGAAAACCCTCAAATTTCGATGCGAAATCCCAACCGAGATCGAAATGCCCTCATTTCTTGGGCTTTCCATTTCAAACATGTAAGCATTGCAAATAAACACAAAGTAAACAACTATGAACCCAGAAAACAATTTAATTAAACTAACCTGGACAAATCCCCAATTCTGGGTTTCTCGACGAACCCTAATTTCACCGAATCAACCAATTTCACCGAAGAATCTAACCCAATCTAACATGAAAATGATTGATTTCCCCTAATTTAACAAATTCGAGCATGAAATTTTAGAAAAAAAAAATCGAAATCGATCGATCTCTGCAGCCTTGATCGATCTAGTTCGAAGAGAGAGAAGAGAGAAAATTTTTTACCTAATTTTTGGGGTTTTTACTATTCTGATGAGGGTTTTGTTTTATAAATTTCGAATATTTAATTTCTTAATTTTTTTCCACATATTATTTTTTAATGAAAAAAATTAGCCACGTGGCTATTTAATGTCTTGATTTATTTATGATAACGCGCTCACGCGTGCATGTCGTTCACGCTCTAACGGAACCCTAAAAAAGTACTTAATTGGACCATTTATAAAACGTCTGGTACTAAATTGGACGAAATAAAAGGTTTGGTACCAAGTTACTATTAAACGTAAAGGTTTGGTACCAAGAAGTAATTTGAAGTTGAAAGCAGTTACGAAATCAAATCGTATTTTGAATAGGATTTGAAGTCCATATGGGCTTTGGCACGGTATGGCGCGGCATTGGCCTGCAATGGCCGAGTCGTGGCTTGGTCTGGCCCGTCCTTGGCGCGGACATGGCATTGCTGTCATGCACGGATGGCCTGGCCTGTGCAGTCCATGGATCGAATTGATACGGCAGCAGCTTGACGCTGGCCTGGTATGGTGTGCGGTGATAAGCACTAAATTAGTTGTTATTTTCTATATGATTTTGCCTTGTTTTGGTAATCATAAGTATCTATTTACCCTCATATTTCTCATATTTGTGTTTTGAGGACCATTTAGAGCCATTATTTAAGATTATGAAGATTTGGAGTAATTTTGGATCAATTTGGAGAAATTACTGATTTTGGCCAATTTTAGTCCAAGAGTCCATTGAAGCTTATTAAGCCTAAAAGAAGCATGAATCATTGAAGCTCCAAATTTGATTTCTCTAGGCCCAGTTCGCATATCTTAATGTCTAATTAAGAGTTTCAAGCCTAATCAGCAATTATGATGCGGTAAATAATTGATGATTGGAGAAATTCCAAATCCTAGTCAAAGAAGGATTGTGAAGTGCAGTTTCGGAAGAAAAATCATATCTTTTGATCCAGAGCTCAGAAAAATGCATATGATATACCGTTGGAAAATAGACTTCAAGCTTTACAACTTTACTTTTGACTTTGAGAGCTAATTTTGATGTTAATAATGTCGATTTTTCCCCTGAAGTTTCTGGACAGATTTGGTCGATTATCCTACTTGACTTTGGAATTGCTTGCCGACTTGGAGAAATTATGGATGGTAATTGCAACTGTTAATTGATGATGTGGAACACTGTAATTGGCTATTGAAGATGGTAATTAATGAAGATCTACTTCAACCAATCAAAGCTCATTACTTGGAGACAAAGTTGATGTAATTCATAGTTGTATTAGGACTAGAAATTAGATGTCTATCTTGCCCTTTATGCCGCCTCATCTAAGGGTTGGTATTGATTGTCATAAGGGTAGGATGTATCATAGGTATGCCTATAAATACGAAGGTCTTATCTTAGGATTTGTCATAATTAAGGAACACAAGAATTGAGGCAAGTTCATTAAGGAGAATTCTTTCCCTTGGTGTCGACATCTTTAGGGTGTTGTACCCTTGTCGATTTCTTTGGTTTGTAAGTATGTCTCTCATGATTGCTTCAATCATGAGAGAGTAGTTCTCTTTAATACTTTTGCCCTTTGAACCCTTGAGTTTTGAATTAATTATTTTACACATATGGTGAGATCTTGTGCTTTAATTCTATATCAATTGATTGATGAATTGATGATAATTCATTATGCTTATATCGACTTGTTGATATATGTATAATTGGCGGATTTGATTTGATGAATTGATCCTTTTGATAAATAAGTTTTCATGCTTAACCCTGATTTGATTGTCTAGGTTTTCTTGATCAATTAATTAGGAGTGCACGCCTAAGAAGTTAATCAATTGAATCTCTGCTAAATTAGATTTGGTGAATAGCTAGTAATTGAATGTAATTGTGAGTAGCAAGGTTTAATATATTCAATGAATAACTAGTAATTGAAGTATTAAATTAGGTTAAGATTGATCACTAAGTTGTGATGAATAACTAGTAATCATTAACTTATGCTTGGTATATCTATTGATCTTAATGCTTTATTGATTGCTTGAATTGGCAAATAACTAGTAGCTAATTTTGGTAATTGATAAAAGATGTTTGATTAGGAATAACTAGTACTAATCTAATTTGTAATTGATTATAGATTAGGATGAAGGAGAATAACTAGTATTCTGATTCCTTGCCAAAGACATGTTTATGGTGGTTATAAATTGATAGGTTTTGATCAATGATCCATGGTGTTTATAATTAATTTATGCTTAAGTGGGGATAAGTGGGGAAGTATTGCCTTTATCTTATTGTTTTCGAATTAATTGCTTCAGTGACAACTTAATTACTTTCCTTATAATCTATTGCTTTTAATCTATTTGCTTTCTTAGTTGTTTTGAAACAGTTGATTCAGATTGAGTCTTCTCTGTGGGATCGACCCTGACTTGCCCTATCTACTTGTTAGAGAGTGTTTGTTAGGTTTTTATTTTATGATTGTTTGACGACAGCAATCACGTGGCATGGCTGAGCCATTGCCGGCCATGCAGGTGGGTTGGGCACGGGTTAACCGGGCTAACACCGGCCATGCATGGTAGCTTGGCTCGGGCTAAGCTTCATTAGCTGCCATTCTACTTTTCAAGCATGATTTTTATTCATTATAATGAAGAAAAATTCATAAAACCTATCAAAACAAAATAAAATCAAGTTAGAAATTAAAAATTAAAAATTTAAAAATAAAAATTGAAAAGTAAAAATAAAATTGGGTTGCCTCCCAACAAGCGCATGTTTAAAGTCATTAGCTCGACTTCCCCTCTCTTCATTCTTTGGTTGGAAAGGTATTCTGGCTTTTTCAATGTAATCCTCTCAATGAAAAGGTTGTCATTGGTTCGTAAAAAGGTATGAGCCTTTGTCCATTGACTTTGAATTGCTCTCCAGTGGTTGAGTTTCGAATATCCACAACTCCATTAGGATATACTCCAATTACTTCATAAGGTCCTCGCCATTTTGATTTCAGCTTTCCAAGAAAAGTTTTCACTCTGCTGTTGAACAACAAAACCTTTTGACCTTCATGAAACGTTCTTCGCAATATCCTTTTGTCATGTATAGCCTTAGTCTTCCCTTTGTAGATCCTTGAATTCTCATATGCTTCATTCCTAATTTCTTCATGCTTTTGTAATTGAAGCATCCTTTGAATTCCAGCTTTGTCAAAGTTGAGATTGCATTGCTTTACTACCCACCATGCTTTGTGCTCTATCTCCACAGGTAGATGACATGGCTTACCAAACACAATTCTGTATGAAGACATTCCAAGTGGTGTTTTGTAAGCTGTATGATAGGCCCATAAAACATCTCTTAATCGCATACTCCAATCCTTCCTTTGAACATTGACAGTCTTCTCCAAAATCAGCTTCACTTGACGATTTGATATTTCGGCTTGGCCACTGGTTTAAGGATGATAAGAAGTAGATACTCTATGGCAAACTCCATATTTTTCAACTAGTGTTTGCACAATATTGTTGCAGAAGTGAGTACCTCGATCACTGATGAGAGCTTTAGGAATGCCAAATCGATAAAGAATATTATTCTTTATGAATTTGACTACTGTTCTTGCATCATCTTTCTCCGTAGCAACAGCTTCAACCCATTTAGAAACATAATCCACGGCTAGAAGAATGTAGTACTTCTTATCTGATGGAGGAAAAGGTCGCATAAAATCAATTCCCCATACATCGAAGACTTCAGCAACGAATATAGGTGATTGAATCATTTGATTCCTCTTTGATATGATTCCAACTTTCTGGCATCGTGGAAAAGTCTTACAGAACTCATAAGAATCCTTAAGATTGTAGGCCAACAGAACCCACTCCAAAATCTTCCTTGCAGTCTTCTTGTGTCCAAAGTGTCCTCCACATTTGTAGTTGTGACAAAACTCCAAGACTGATATGATTTCATTATCAAGGATGCATCGTCTCATGACTTGGTCAGAACCATATCTCCATAAATATGATCATCCCAAACATAATACTTAGCATCGCTTATGATCTTTAGCTTGACTCCTTTACTTAGATCTTAAGGAAGACAACGAGTAACCAAGAAATTAACTATACCAACATACCAGGAAAGTTGAGAAACGGCAAACAGGTCTTCATAGGGTAAAGCTTCATTGATTGCAGCCTCTTCTTCCTTGCCTTCAAATCGTTCTTAGATGATTAGCATCAACGTTTTCTGCTCCCTTCTTATCCTTTATTTCAATGTCGAATTCTTAAAATAACAATAGCCAGCGCATAAGTGTAGCTTTTCGTCTCTTTAGGACATCAAATAACGAAGTGCAGCAGGATAAAAATAGATTATCACCTTAGGTCCCAAGATGTATGGCCGAAATTTCTCCAAAGCAAAGACAACGACAAGCATCTCTTTTTCTGTGGTGGTGTAGTTCTTCTGAACAACATCTAAAGTTCTTAAAGCATAGTAGATAACATGAGGTACCTTGTCGACTCTTTGACCTAGAACTGCTCCAATAGCGACATCACTTGCACCACACATGATCTCAAATGGTAGTTTCCAATCAGGTGGCTTCACGATTGGAGTGGTGGTAAGGGCAGTCTTCAGTTTGTCAAATGCTTCTTTGTAGTCATCTCCAAATTCAAACTCTACATCTTTCTGAAGTAATCTACACATTGATGCTGAAATCTTTTAGAAATCTTTGATAAATCTTCTGTAGAAACCAGCATGTCTCAAGAACGAACGAATATCTTTGACACATGTTGGATATGGCAAGTTCTGAACAACATCAACTTTGGTTTGGTCGATTTGCATCCCCGCTTTGGATACCACACGGCCTAGAACAATGCCTTGTTCTACCACGAAGTGGCACTTCTCGGCATTCAATACCAATTTGGTTTCAACACATCTTTTCAAGATGAGTTCCAAGTTATGAAGGCATTGATTGAAGCTGTCTCCCTAGACTGTGAAATCGTCCATGAATACTTCCATCTTGTCTCCCACATAATCTTGAAAGATGCCCATTATACACCTTTGAAAAGTCGCAGGTGCATTGGATAAACCAAAGGGCATTCTTTTGTAAGCATAAGTACCAAAAGGGCATGTAAAAGTGGTCTTCTCTTGATCTTCAGGTGCGATTGGAATTTGGAAGTATACTGAATACCCTTCCAGAAAGCAATAGTAGGCTTTGCAAGCTAACCTCTCCAACATCTGGTCAATGAATGGTAGTGGAAAGTGATCCTTCCTCGTGGCAGTGTTTAGCTTTCTATAGTCGATGCATACTCTCCATCCATTCTGTAGTCTTTGAGGAACTAACTCTCCATCTTTGTTATCTACGACGGTGAATCCAGACTTATTTGGCACTACTTGGATAGGACTGACCTATTTACTATCTGATATAGCATAAATAAGACCAGCTCCAAGTACTTTAAGAACTTCTTTTTTGACAACTTCAGCGAGGTTTGGATTCAATCTTCTTTGTGGCTGTCGAACTGCTACTGCATTATCTTCTAGCCGAATCCTATGCATGCATACACTAGGACTTATTCCTTTGATATCGGCAACAGTCCATCCAATAGCTTCCTTGTATTCCTTTAAAACTCTGATTAGTTGTTCTTCTTGTAAATTATTCAATTTACTTGAAATAACAACAGGTAGGGTCTCTTTATCTCCAAGGAAAACATGCTTTAGGCCTTCAGGAAGTGGCTTCAACTTGAATTCAGGTGGTTGAATGATGGATGGCAAAGGCTTATGTGTTGGCTCCAAACCATTATAGGAAATCGATGTTTTTTCTTCAAATAGTGTCCCCAATTCTCTGATGGTTTCTGCTATATGTTCTGGCGTCAGGAGTTCTGCTTCCTTGATTTCTTTTTTATCTAGGCTCTTCGTTAGTACCAATTCGAGTTCATCTTCATGGTGTAATGATTGAACCAATTCAGAAAAAACATCAATTGTATCAATAGCACAAATAGAATGTATCTCAATAGGAAATTTCATGGCTTCATAAATATTGAATTCAATAGGCTAAAATCTCAATTAGGGCCCTGAACTTTGCCAAAAGGGTCAAATAAGTGCCCAAACTATGAAAAGGTCAAATTAGTGCCTGAACTTTTCAATTTGGGTCAATTCAGTCCAAAATGTTTTG
>AWWV01008733.1:0-11613 GCA_001974805.1 Corchorus capsularis
GTTGGCACTTATTTGACCCTTTTGGCAAAGTTTAGGGCTCTAATTGAGACTTTAGTCAATTCAATAACTTCCCCATCAAATTCCATGCTGAGTCTTCCATCTTGGACGTCAAATTTCGTTCTAGCTATTGTCAGAAAGGGTCTTCCAAACAACAACGGCATATGAGGGAGATGAAGGTCATCTTCACTCATCTTCAAGACATAAAAATCTGCAGGAAAAACAAAATCTCCTATCTGCATTAAATCATCCTCAACTAATCCTTCAGGATTGATGTTAGTTCTATCAGCTAATTGCACAATAAGATAGTTTTAAGCACAGGTTCCATTTTCAATTGTGAATAAATAGAATAAGGCATGATGTTATTGGATGCTCCAAAATTACACATTGCATTTTCTATCTTATTCTTGCCTATGTTACAAGGAATAGAAAAAGATCTTAAATCTTTGCATTTATGATGCAATTTTCTTTGATATGCAGCAGATATATTCTCATTCATGCAAGCAAATTTTCCAGAATACTTACTCTTATTGGTGCACAATTACTTAAGAAAAGGGGCATACCTGGGTACTTCTTCAATTGCATCAATTAAGGAAATATTTACCTCTAGTTTTCGAAGTGCATTGAGTTGATTTGCAAACCTTTGGGGAAACGGTGGTGGGATAGTAAGAGATCTCCATCTTTTTCTTCCCTTCGAATCTTGATCGAGGTCGAGAAGCTCTTGATGATGAAGTAAGTTGGTCCTCCTTGTTTTGGGTTGAAATCTCCTCATCACTTGGCACTTGTTCATTGGATACAGCAACTGGTGGTGGTATAGCAGGGAAAACAGGTGCTGCAGGTGGTGGTACTACTCAAGGTGACTCCATATCCTTGAGTAAAATTCAAGGATGATCGTGATAAGGTGTGTGATTGTTGAGTTGCTCCCTGATTGAGATCACGCATTGTACCTAGTTGGTTAAGGCTTCTTGTTGATTGGCTAGATTGACAAGTTTTGAATTAAATTCTTTGGCAATGTCTGTTGTGAATGATCTCAAAATCTCCATCACCTCATCGCAAGACACTCCTTGTTCAGATTTTGAAGTTTCATTCGGCATCCTGAACTGGTAGATATTTTCTGTCATGGTGTTGAGTAGTTTCCTTGCTTCTTGAGGGGTTTTGAGTGTAAAACTACCTCCACTTGCAGCATCGATATATGTCTGATCTTATAGAAGAGTCCATCGTTAAAATTCTGAATCAAAAATGCTTCACTCATGTTTTGGTAGGGACAACTTGCTCAGATCTTGTTGTATCTCTCCTAGTATTGGTGCCACTTCTCATCAGGTAACTGTTGACAAGTAGTGATTCTCCTTCTCATTTTGCCTCTAGAAAGTATTTGTTCAAAAACGCTGTCTCTAACTCTTTCCAAGAAGTTATGGATTTTGGTGGCAGACTTACGAACCAGTCTCTTGGAAAAGTTCGAAGCTTCGCGTGCTCTTCAAGCATCCAAGTGATTGTAGCGCATTTGATGAAGAAACTTTGTAGGTGCTCATGAGGATTCTCATAAAATTCTCCTTGAAAAATTGGCAACATGCGGATCACTCCTGGCTTCAATTTGTAGGACATATCCATCGTTGGATAATCAATGCAGAGGGGTGGCACTTCACAATTGAAATTCAACTCCCTTAACGAATGTTATTATTCCATTGGATTTTTACTACAAATCAAAGATGATCAAGTTCAAAAAAAATTGAAAAATAAAAGAAAAGAAAAAGAAAAGAAAAATAGTGTCCAATCTCCCAGGCAACGGTGCCAAAATTTATGATCAGTCGTCAGTGAATCATAAAAATAATCCCAACAATTACTAACTAAAATAGTTAAGACAAGTAGGGGTCGAATCCACAGAGAGATAAGATCTTCTTCTTTATCTAATTAATTAGCTTAAAAATAATTAAACAAACAAAGAGAGTTTTGGAAGTAAGATCGAAAATACTAATTAAAACAAAGCAAACAAAACTATTAAAGAAAATTAACAAAGCAATTAAGAAAATTAAAGAAACCAATTAATCAGAGAGCAGTGAATAAGTAAATAAAGAAAACAGTTAAAATTAAGAAAAACCTCCAACATAAAATTATTATCTCTCTTGACAAAAATAACAAGGATCATTGATATCTAAAAATTATGAAAACAATGGATAACTTGTTTGGAATTAAATCCTAAATTATCAAATTAGATAAATTAGCCAATTACAAACATGATTTATCCCTTTTATTCAAAACAACTAATTGCCAAATTAATGATTTATTAGTATATCAAGAATAAAGCATTAAGAACTAGTAATTTATGAACAAGCACAACAAGCAATAATTTACCCATTGATTCTTAAATCCCTTGGAATAAGTATTACCATAATTACTTTCAATTGCTACCTTAGATTAAATCCGAGGCATTACCACTCACAATTTAATTAGCTAATGCAACTTAATTTATTAAGATAGTGTCAGCTACAATCTATCAAAACAAGTAAACATAGAATTCATGCAGAGATTTCAGAAATATCCAAAACAATTTTCATATATAAGCACAAAATCTCACCATGATATAAGTCAAGAGATCAATAAAATTTTACATTGGAGAAAAGAAAATGTTTAGTCACTCATAAATTGAGTGAACATCCAAAGAAAAGAATAAAACTTATCTATGGATGAAGAGAAAGAGGGGTCGGTGGCCATACCCAGGGGAATCCTCCAAATCTTCAACAATTCTACAATATTTTCTAATGATGATGAATACATAAAACCCTAAACCTAAGGCGGCTATTTATAGTGGAAAAATAAGACTCCTAATATAATTGGGACAGCCTAGTACGATTTAGACTCTAACTTGGTCTCCAAGTTGGCTTAAAAGTCTTCCTTGGGCAGACTTAGAGTAAAAATCAGGTTTTTGGAAATTATGGAATCATGCAGAAACTTCGACGTTTCGGGTTTGAAAATGGCAGAACTGGGCTTCGGGCTTCAAAGAAAAGTTGTAGATCTCGGAGTCCTCTTTCCAACGCCTACTCACACGCATTTTTTGGAGGTCCGGATCAAAAGTTATGGCCTTTTTACCGAGACTGCACAGAATCCTAATCCAACTAGGAAAGGGTTGTGGGAATTGGATATTTTACAGGGTTGGACCGCGCAAATTGGGGCTTTGACTCCAATTGTGGGCTCAGCTGGGCTGATTATTTTCCCATGTATAATATTCAAAAGTCCATGCCTCAGGGCTTCTCCAAAGCAATTCTTCTTTCCTTTGCGATTTAAGCTCGATCCTCAATTCTTGCTCCCTGAAATAATTCTTCAATGATCTTCATATCTTCAAATTATCTTAAATAAATCTTAAATCACGAACTTCGAATCTCCAAATCTTTACTGAAAATTACTTTGCTTATATCTGTGTCAAAAATCATCAAAATAGCTCCAAAAGTAGTGAAAATTAGTAATTTTCCACTTCTCATCTCTATAAAACATAAAAACACAAATATTAACAAAATAAGATATATTAGACCATAAATTCATCCAAAAACATAAGAAAATAGCCATAAAATAGGGTTGTTTTTTGCTCGATCTGATTTGCTTTCCCTTAATCAAATCATCAACAAAGCTCTTAAATTTAACTTCAATGGTCTTCATATCATCTAGATGAGTTCGAACAAGGCCCATAAGTGCATCCTTGAAGCTCTTAGCTCTTTCTCTAGTTATCGGACCAATAGGCATCTTCAGTGGATCAAATGGCATCTTTTTGGTGCTTGGAACGTGCTTGTCAATATCTCCATGATCTTCATGTATCTCCATGCTTCCTTGCAGCCCTTGCTCATCCTCTCGTTGTTGTCCATGCTTGTCTTCAAGTCCATGATAAGCCTTGGGTGCATCATCCCCTCCCCCTTGAAGAAGATTTGTCCTCAAATCTGCATCATTATCAAAAAGAGATAAGTCAGCAACATTAAAGGTAGCACTTATATTACCATACTCACTAGGAAGATCTAGCTTGTAGGCATTGTTGTTGATCCTCTCCAACACTTGCAATTGACAACCTAAGATCACAAGAAATACAACTAGATAATCACTATCTAATTGTTTGCTAGAACATTACAAGATTGAAGAAATCTTAAGTATCTTCAAACTAAAATAATGAAGGTAATTTCTCAAAGGTGAATAAACCTCAATCAATTGGAAAACTTAAATTGTGTTTACAAGAGGTATTTGAACCCTTATATAGTGATAGGGTTCGACCAAAACATCAAATAAAACCCTATGGGGCGTCCAAACATAAGGGCTAGGGAAAAACTAGTCCAAGCCCAACTAGGAAAAGGAAATAAAGAAAGAATTAAACAAGGATTGGACTTAATTAGACAAGGCTCAACCCAAATAACATCCAAACTTAAAAATAAGCTAATCTAAGATAGAATTAAGGCCTCATAAGGCCGATTACATGCATTCAAGCACATGTATGATCGATAGCAAGCAAAGTGATTAACTTGGTATCGATTTGCTTTCTCTTAATCAGATCATCACCAAAGCTCTTGAATTAAACTTCGATGGTCTTCATATCATCTAGATGAGTTCGAACAAGGCCCATAAGTGCATCATTGAATCTCTTAGCTCTTGCTCTAGTAATCGGACCAATAGGTATCTTCAATGGATCGAATGACATCTTTTTGGTGCTTGGAACATGTTTGTCAATATCTCCATGATCTTCATGTATCTCCATGCTTCCTTCCAACCCTTGCACATCATCTCCTTGCTCTCCATGCTTGTCTTCAAGTCCATGATAAGCCTTGGGTGGATCAGCGATCGGCACAGATCATCCCTGACCAAGTATAGGGAACTATGAAACCCCCAGAGGGTCTAACGCCAACTGGCGAGCGCTAGGCATAACCAGCCTTGACCATGTTTGGCCCCTAGCTAGCAGGCGATCAGCATAAACCATCCCTGACCAAGTATGGGAACGACAAAGCCCCCAAGGGGCCCAACGCCAATAGACGAGTGATCGACTAGACCTAGTGTGGGCTTTGAAGACTGGCGATCGACAAGGTTCACCACAAATTAAATATTAAGCGAGGAAAAAGAACTCCATCAGGAGCTTGGTGGCAACCGACAAGAAAAAAGATTCCATATAATACAAGAACAACAAGGACACACGCGAAAAGATAGAATCGGGAAAATCGGAAGAAAACACGAAGGCAAGAAAGAAAATATGCAAATGAAATAGCAAGTATGAAAGGACAAATATCCACTTGGATAAATATTCATTTATACATAACCGCTTAACGAGACATCCTATTTTTTTTTCTTACAAATTCTAAACATGGGTC
The DNA here is from genome assembly GCA_001974805.1 of Corchorus capsularis. Lineage (NCBI taxonomy): Eukaryota > Viridiplantae > Streptophyta > Magnoliopsida > Malvales > Malvaceae > Corchorus > Corchorus capsularis. The sequence continues at coordinate 5,328 of AWWV01008733.1, forward strand.
GAATGCCAAAGAGATAATTACACATCAAAAAAAAGAAAAAAAACTGAAAATCCTAAACAACGTCTTGCCCATTGCCCTGCCCGTCGCCTTGTTGCTTGTCCTGAACGTACTGCTGAGTCTGGGAAGGATCTAGGAGCTGGTCGGATGGAGTCGTCGACAAGTCGGCATCCTCTGATGCGCCAAGGGCTTATCATGGCTAAGAAGAACACATTGGAGCCAATGAAGATCAAGGAGTTGTCATCGATGCTAGCTTGGAGGAGCATCGAGTTGGAGGCACTTGTGACCGGCCATTGCTTTGAGAAGCCGCACAACACCGGCCACATGACCGGCCAGCGCATGCGACATCGCATGGGGCAACCGACCACAACCGGCCATCGCTTGGCGCACCAACCAGCCACAACCGGCCATCGTTTGGGCCATCCGGGCAAGACCAGCCTTTTGATCCTTTAGCCATTCCGCAAGGTCCAATGACTAGGGCCCGAGCTAAAAGGTTCAAGGAAGCTTTATTGGGCTTTGTAAGTTCTCATCTTGGATGTTTAGAGTCCATTGAAGACCATTTGGAAGGCATTGAAGTCGACAGCACCAAGAATATTCCCATCGATTCCAAGTTGTTCACTTTACTTGAAATCGATGAGCATTAGGCTTTGACATTGTGTAATTTGACTTCATGGGCCTTTATTTTATCTTAGATTAGTTATTTATTTAGTCTAGAAGACATTGGGTTGGGTCTTGTTTGACTAAGTCCAATCCTTGATTAATTATGTAATGTAATTTACTTTTCCTAGTAGGACAAGGAGTAGACTATTTCCTTGTTCCTTCCTTTATGTAATGTTTTCCTTTTAGTTTTAGGAGAAGGGTTATGCGTCCCCTACTACTATATAAGGGGACCATCCCCCTCTTGTAAACATAAGTCAAGTTAATCAATAAAGTTGAGAGGTTTATACCCATATCGATTTCTTTGGCTTCATTGTTCTAGTTTGAGCAAACTTAGGGTTCTTCATCTTGTAGAGTCCTAGCAAGCAATTAGGTTGAGATAACTTAGTTTTTTGTGAATCTTGTGATCTTGAGAATTCAATTGCAGGTCTAATTGAGTGCTTAAGGCCGACGAAAGAGGAGGGATAGCTTTGTGAAGATCATCGACATACAAGTCTAGGAGTTGAAGAAGTTCAAGTCGACTTTGGTGGATATTCAAAGGTTGGATTTGAATCTAATACAACTAGATTCGTATCAATTGGTAATCAGAGCATAGGTTGTCATCTTCAATCGGTAAATCCATCCTTCTATACATCAATCATCACGTTTTCATCCATCACAACACACCCAAACACTCATCGCACCACCTTCTTGAAAAATTTAAAAATTCAGAAACTTCAAAAATTCATAGCCGATTCATCTTGCATCGTTTTACTTTGAAATTTCAGATTTGAGTCTCTCATAACTAGTAGTTATATCGAAAAATATAAAAAAAATAAAAAAAATAAAAAAATTTTCGACCAGAAACTTGTGATTTTTGTTCTGGATTCGTTTGAGCTCGGAAAGCTGTGAAATTTTAGCTTTAGACTTATTTTGGTGTGATCTTTCTGGGAAAAATATTGAAAAAAATCAAAAAAATCTGTGCTGTTATCGATATTTTTCAGGAACTAGGGTTCTTAGTTTTGGAAATTTGGGGATTAGGGTTTTCTAGTGCAATTGATCTATTTAGTTGCAACTAATCCTAATTGTTTGTGTAATTGAGATCCTTGGATTGCTTTTGCTGTTAATTGTGATTTGATTTGAAGAATTTCAGGTCATAAACCCTATTGGAGACAAGTGGTACAAAATTGGAATTAAGTGGTACTAGGGTTTTCTAATCGACTTGATTATTTGAATTGTGTTTGAATTGAGTTTTGGTGCAGTAATCCTGGAGAAGAATTTCGACATCAAGAGCCTACATTAAGTGGTTTGGTTTGGTTAAAGATCACTTTTCTTTTGATTCACAAATAACTTTGCTACTAATTGTTTGTTCCTCAAGTAGGTCACGAGAAGAAAGGAGTGCTCTAGGAGTTGCTCTTATTAGGCCTATTGAAGCTAGTAAAAGGCAAATCTTGTGAGATCATTAAGAGAGTAGTGGACCGCCAATCCATAGGACTTGAGTACAAACACGAGAGCACAAGTCAAAGGTATAAGCACACACACACTTGTGAGGATTTTTATTACTAACTTTTGTTCTTTTTGTAGATACAATGGGAGATAGACAAGAAGAGCAAAATCAATGAGAGAATACAAATGCCATGTTGCAACAAATCATACGACAACTTGGTACCATGACAACAAGATTGGAGGCATTGGAAACTCGAAATCCACAAGCTCAACAAGTAGCTAATGCCGCCATCAACAATGAGGATCATCCTCCACGACCGAGGCAAATTGCTAGAATCGATCCCATGGAGAGACTAAGGCAACAAGAACTTGGTGGACTAGCTCACAATGAAAACATGCGGCCTAGGAGAGGAATTGAAAGAGAGGAGCCTAAGGACAACATCAAATACAAAATCCCTAAATTCAATGGGAGAGGATCTCCAGCCGATTACTTGGAGTGGGAGTCGAAATTGGATATGTATTTTGACTACTATCCACATGCCGAGCCAAAGAAGGTACAAATTGCTACTCTTGAATTCACGGAGAATGCTTTAAATTGGTGGAATCAATTGGTGCAAACAAGAAGAAGAAACTTGGAAGGGCCGATCAACACTTGGTTGGGTCTAAAGAGTTATATGAGGAAGAGGTTTGTTCCAAGCTTTTACACTAATGGTCTTTACCAAGAGTTGCAATCTTTGAGACAAGGAACTAGGAGTGTTGACGAATACTACTCCGAGATGATGTTGTTGATGTCAAGGGCCGAGATCGATGAAGCTCCACAAGCTACTATAGCTAGATTCTTGGCGGGATTGAATAGAGAAATTCATGATATAGTGGATATGCAACAACACTATGAGGTTGAGGAGTTGCTTCAACATGCTTTGAAGGCCGAAAGCCAAGTAAAAAGAAATAAGAAGAACTTTACATCATCATCAAGCTCATGGAAAACTCCAATCAAAAAGGTACCCCTAAAACCGATTCTAAATCTTCATCAAGCTCATCTTCAAAGAATCATGTCAAGTGTTTCAAGTGTCAAGGCTTTGGACACTATGCTAAAGATTGCGTGAACAAGAAAGTGTTGTTCGTGAATGACCAAGGGGAAATCGAAAGTGAAGATGAAGAGATTACTTTAGGATCTAGTGGTGATGGAGATGATGAAGGAGAAGCGCATGAAGATGGTGATGATGGTGTCGGTTTTGCACTTAAAAGTTTGGCTGCTAGGAGAACTTTGAGTGCATATGTGAAAAACGATGTGAACAACCAAAGGGAGAACTTGTTTCATACTAGGATGTATGCGAATGGGAAGCCTAGTAGCGTGATTATCGATGGTGGGAGTTGTACAAACATAGCTAGTATTTATTTGGTGAAGGAGATGCAATTACCCACTACACAACACCCTAAACCTTATAGCTTGGGTTGGATCAACGATAAGGAGGAAATTAGGGTTAACAAACAAGTTTTAGTTTCTCTTTGTTTGGGCAGGTACAAAGGAGATGTATTGTGCGATATTTTACCCATGCAAGCATGCCATGTACTTCTTGGGCGGCCATGCCAATACGACAACAAAGTTCAACATGATGGTGAGACGAACCAATATACTCTCATGTGTGGTAAGAAGCCCTTTACTTTTATTCCATTATCACCTCAAGAAGCTTTAAAAGATCAATTAAAATTGAAAGAGGAGTTTACTAAGATGGAATCCGATTATAGGGCCAAGGAAAAGAATAAACATGCTAAGTTAGATGCAAATTGCGATTTAGTTGAAAAGCATGCTAGTTCTAAGAAAGTTGTTAAGGAGTGTATGTTAGCAACTAAGATTGAGATTAAAGAGGCTTTGAATGATAATTCTGTTTTGATCTTGCTTTTGTTTAAATATACACTTGTGAGCACTAACCACTTGGAAAGCGAGCTTCCAAGCAAAATTGTTTCTCTTTTGACTGATTATGTAGATGTGTTTCCTGAGGAGACTCCTAGTGGTTTACCACCAATTAGGGGGATTGAACATCAAATCGACTTCATCCCTGGGGCGCAAATTCCAAATAAGCCAGCTTATAGGACAAATCCTGAAGAAACAAAGGAATTGGAGAAGCAAGTTGGAGAGCTACTTCAAAAAGGGTTTGTGCGTGAGAGCCTTTCTCCATGTGCCGTTCCTGTGTTGCTTGTTCCTAAGAAAGATGGAACTTGGAGAATGTGTGTTGATTGTAGGGCAATAAACAACATCACGGTAAAATATCGTCACCCTATTCCTAGATTAGATGATATGCTTGATGAATTGCATGGTGCTTGCTTATTTTCTAAAATTGATCTTAAGAGTGGCTATCATCAAATTCACATGAAAGAAGGTGATGAATGGAAAACTGCCTTTAAAACTAAATTAGGATTGTATGAATGGTTAGTTATGCCTTTTGGATTGACTAATGCACCTAGTACATTCATGCGATTAATGAATCATGTTTTAAGAGCTTTTATTGGCAAGTTTGTGGTTGTTTATTTTGATAATATTCTTGTGTATAGCCGAAACCTAGATGAGCATGTTAGGCATCTAAGATGTGTGTTAGATGTACTTAGGGTTGAGAAATTATATGCTAACCTTAAAAAGTGCACCTTTTGCACAAACAAGCTTGTTTTTCTTGGTTTTGTGGTTTCATCGCAAGGTATAGAGGTTGATGAGGAAAAGATCAAGGCAATCAAAGAATGGCCAACACCCACCAACGTTGGACAAGTGAGATCTTTTCATGGACTAGCCGGATTCTATAGGAGGTTTGTTAAGGACTTTAGCACCTTAGCCGCCCCTATTACAAGTGTTATGAAGAAGAATGCACCATTCAAGTGGGGAGATGAACAACAAGAAGCATTTGAGACGTTGAAGGATAAACTAACTAATGCTCCTTTGCTTGTTTTACCTAACTTTAACAATACTTTTGAGATTGAATGTGATGCATCAGGGGTTGGAATTGGAGCTGTTTTAATGCAAGGTGGGAAGCCCGTCGCATACTTTAGTGAGAAATTGAATGGGGCTGCATTGAACTATCCAACCTATGACAAAGAGTTGTATGCTCTTGTGAGGGCGTTGCAAACTTGGCAACACTACCTTTGGCCTAAGGAATTCGTGATTCATACGGATCATGAGAGCTTAAAGTATTTAAGAGGCCAACAAAAGCTAAACAAGAGGCATGCTAAGTGGAGTGAGTTCATAGAGAGCTTTCCTTATGTTGTGCGATACAAACAAGGTAAGGAGAATGTGGTAGCCGATGCTTTATCAAGGAGGTATGTCTTGCTTTCCATGCTTGATTCTAATTTTCTTGCTTTTGAGTATATTAAGGAATTATATGCTAGTGATGTTTACTTTAGTGAAATATTTAAAGCATGTGAAAATTCTGGTTTTGGAAAGTATTTTAAGCATGATGGATTTATGTTTAAAGAATCTAGATTGTGTGTACCTTCTTGCTCTTTGCGCATATTGCTCTTGAGGGAATTGCATGAAGGGGGTTTAATGGGTCACTTTGGAGTTGATAGAACATATGATATATTGCATGAACACTTCTTTTGGCCTAAGATGCGACATGATGTAGGAAAGTATGTTGCTAGTTGCATTATTTGTTTGCAAGCTAAATCTACATCTAAACCGCATGGATTATATACTCCTTTGCCTATTCCTCATGAACCATTGACTCATATTAGCATGGATTTTGTGTTAGGATTACTTCGTTCTAGGAGAGGTAAAGATTCTATCTTTGTGGTTGTTGATAGGTTTTCTAAGATGGCTCACTTTATTGCATGTACTAAAACAGATGATGCCATTAATGTAGCTAATTTGTTCTTTAAAGAAATTGTTAGACTACATGGAATGCCTAGGACGATTGTAAGTGATAGAGATGCTAAGTTCTTAAGTCACTTTTGGAGAACTTTATGGGCTAAGTTAGGAACTAAGTTATTATTTTCTACTACTTGTCATCCTCAAACCGATGGTCAAACCGAAGTAGTTAATAGGACTTTGTCTACTTTGCTTAGGGCTTTAATTAAAAAGAACTTAAGAACTTGGGAGGATTGTCTACCTCATGTCGAATTTGCATATAATAGAAGCATACATAGCACCACTGGATGTTCACCTTTTGAAACTGTGTAATGGCTTTAATCCTTTAACCCCATTGGATTTGTTGAGTTTACC